>JASDQU010014842.1:83375-129565 GCA_032191745.1 Picea mariana
TATTAAGGCCCCCTTAAATTTTATTTTTAATTTAAAATTAAAACCCCTATTCTTTTTAAATCCATTTTTATTTAAATAATATTCATTAAATTTAAACCATTTTCCTCCAACCTTTTTTGAAATAATTTCAAAACAAAATATCTATGGATTGGTGTGAAATAAAGGATGCTAATCAATTACCTTGTTGAAGGATATTTCAATTCTACCCAACATGATTCCAAAGGCTCACAACTTTCTCATTCGACGTCCAATTGGGGTATCATTTTTTGCAATGTGAAGAGTTTAGGGAGAGGCTTTCGGTGAGATAACTTACCATGACATTCAAACATTCCAACAATGTTACAATCAAGGAGGTTGTCTTGGGTGATAAATCCTTGGTGATCATTCTGACACTTTCGGGTCTCATATTTCGATTTCGGTATTTGTGTTGGAATCGTAATCGTGTAAATCATGCTACTGGCCTATTTTGGGGATGAAAGCTAAAATTTGACCAGCACCCAAAAATTATGAGAAAAGGAGTTTTTCAATGAAAGTTCAGGTCCCTTTATTGTTATTGCTTCTCCTGAATTCTATTTTTTCAGTTCCTATGTTATACAAGATATTAATTCCTCCATTGGAGCTGAGATGACATGCCAGTGTCTGAGAAATATAATTCTGCAAAAACAACCAACTAATGTTTGAGTTCTTAACACCATTTAAGAGCTAGGAGGACTAATTATTATTTGAGATTCGATTAAGAGCCAGTGTAAGTATTTTAGACACTAAAATTGGCGCACCTATTGGTAATAAACACTTTCATGATCAAGGTTATTCATAATATTAAAAAGGATGCAAAATGTGCATGCTAGTCTGGTATGTGTAATGAAAATTATTGGCAACACAAAAAAGCTTCTTAGATTATGATAATACTCAATCACAATTGCGACGTAGATTAAAATTAGTAGGAAATCAAAATAATTTTTTATCGGGTGTAGTGAAAAGAATCAGAGATAGAGGAAAAAGGAGAGGCCTCAAGATATGGGTGTCTTACTGCATAGTCTATGTGTAACATCCCTCTCTTGCATGCATTATGCAAACTTATTCTTTGAGGACACTTGCTTGCAAGTGATCCAGATTATTATACTATTAAGCATTTGATTTTGATTATGAGGTGTTATGGGTTGATGACATGTTGTTTTGTTGCATTGACATAGATAGGTGCTATTGACTCGGTTTAACTGAGTGTGCGGGATTTTGGACCTCAAGGATGCAAAGACATCGATGGAACCCCTGGGACTCCGGATCGAGTCAGGGAGTGGACTATTGAGGTTTGATTGTTGTATATATGATATTCTTCATCTGATTAGATGATATAATTATGGATATATTTCTGACATGATTCATTGATGATGCAGGCTGACGATAGCTTGCTTACTAGAATCACATGTGGAGTAGAGGGGTCATGCATGACTGCCAGAGAGGTTGAGGGAGAGGTGTGGACAACAACCTTGCCACAACCTACTAGCACTCCTGTCATGGATCGAACTGTAGGTTAAAAACTACCTATTTCGAGAAGACCCACGATGTCGTGAGGGCAGACTGGTATAGTTGCTCACGATGATTCTAAAGGGCGTGCAATAAGGCAGGGGCCTTATTCCTTAGAGGCCCTTAGTCTCCCACGAGATCACTTGGTAGAGTATTAACTCTAGGTGTTTTAGATTTCTACCAAGTCACTCAAGAGGCGAGTGCCACCCTTGGATCACATAGTACATCCTGAAGGGAACGTCGCACAAGAAAAATGGAAAGCGGTGAGTGGCACCCTTGGAGAACGTAGTGCATCCTGAAGGGTACATCGTGCAAGAGAAACAAAAGGAGGTGAGTGACACCCTTGGAACACCTAGTGCGTCCTTAATGGAACGTCATGTTGTTAATTAATAAATGAATAAATCGAGATGGCCTCAGGATGAATAACGTGATAAGAAAAATTTAAAACAATTTCCCTAATAAAATGTCGCCCAGCCTCGAAAACTAAAATCTAGGTCTAGGTGAAACTTGCGGTAAAAGAAAAATATGTATGTAAAAAATTAAAATTAAATAAATAAATAAAAAAGATAATCATCATTAATCATGTGTCGAGAAGGGGGTAAGTAATTATTTTAATTTATAAAAATCTTTTAGGGGATAGAATTAAAAAAAGGGAGAAATAATTGTTTTGTCACTTATGCTAATTAAAATTTATTAATTAAAAAGGAAAAAGGTAAAAAGTAATTTTCTACACTTGCCAAATTGAGTTTTAAATACGAAGGGGAAAGAGGGAAATCTAAAAGAATTAGGAAACTAGGAAAAAGTGGGAAACATAAAAAGAAAGGGGAAACACAAGGAAACAACAGAAAGTCTAACTTAGTAAGGTATCTAGCATTAAAGAAATTTCTAAATTAAACTCAAGTAGTAAATTAGTAAGGGGGAAAGTCATTAAATCTTGTAAGGGAATACAGGGACACATAGGAGCGATTCTAGGAGTAACTTTAGGTGAGTGAGGGAAATAAGGGTAATTGATTAATTAATGAAATTAATTTATGAAGGAGTGAAGGGGATGGGTGACACATGTACAGGGAGGATTTTTATGAATTAAATCATTAAAAATAAATTGAAAGGGATTTTGGGAAAGGAATTGACTTAGAAGATCTATATAGAGGGAGGAGGAGGGTGAGGGATCTCTTCGGTTATGTGTAAAATTACACTACATAATTTTATACTTGACTGACTTAGCTTGTGGGAGTTGGAATACCCATCTTAGTGAGGAGTGGTAGCTCGGCCTTACGAGGCGAGCTGGGAGCTATTTGCTCTCTGTTTTAGTGTGTGTGGCTCCTTTGTGTCTCAAGGGGATAGGGGGGAATAAGAGTACCCCTAGCATTGGCCGGGAGGTACCGGTGAAGTCTCATCAATCGACAAGTGGGATCTACACAGATCGTGTGGGACAACAACTCAGAGGAAGCGACTTGGGCTATGGTACACTTACTTTAATTTTGCATGATAGATTACTAGTATACTTACGCTTTTAGTTCTGTATTTTTTTTGGGTAAAGAAAATGATGGTCTTAGCATTTAGTTGATAACTGAATTCCACCATAGCCGAAAGATTGTTGTTGATTGACTCCCTTGGATTCGATCACTGCATGTATTGACTGTCCTATGGTTTATTGGTTTGTGACGATTTCCGAATTTTTTTTTCCTTCGTCCCTAGCTCATCAATCCACTCCTGAGAAGTCGGTCATGTGATGTGAGTGGGAAATCCTACTTACAGGCTTAGCATTTAAGGGCTCTAATCATGCATGTAGAAAATGACCATTTAAAGGCCTCTACTTTTTTCTATTATCCCAACACAAAACCCCACATTCATGCAATACACAGGTGCAAACAATATTAGGTAACTCTACCTTAAATCCTTCATTTGATGTCGATCCCTTTGCTTTCACTCACTCCTTGACTGCAAGCCTCCTCCCAAAGCTAACCTGCATTCACACATGGAAAAATAGAGAGTTGCGAACATGCATTTCATATACTAATTGTTGGGTTAGATGTGACAATATCATAAAATAAATACACATTTTGAACACATGATATGGTGGGATGAAAAAAGTATTCCTTTTTGTATTAATATTCACAAGAGTGATCTTACAATATGTGGCTGACACTGCTCCTCGAGCTTGGTCCTGGGCTCCTCTTCACAATGCACCAACTACTCAACCTTACAATACAATTGCAGGAAATTGGAGCACAGGGGGGATAAATTTGTGCAGAGTTTCTATACTCTTCTTCTTCTCCTTTAAATGGGACCCCTACACCTTATTTTATAGGTATTTATCCAGTTGAATGACGGGCCATAGGTAGTCAAACAATTTTAGCATTTTCTCGAAACTCTGTTTCACGTCTACAACTTTCCATTTTGCGTGCTTTTATCAGTATATGTGGGTTGCATAAGGCCTGCAAGTGTATGGATGTGTGCGTACGGAGGCTGTAGAAGGCTAGGGTGCATGTGGCTAAAAAAAGAGGGCTTTTTAGAAGAGTTTGGCTCAAGAAATTGGCAACCAGTAGGGCCAAAGGCCAGGTATGCAAGATGGGTGAAAATTAGGTTTATAACAGATGCCCCCTAAAGTGTGAGGTCAGAAGAGAATCTGATGGCCGAAATACTTTACCAATATTTGTCAATATGCCAAGTGAGTGAGCCCGGGGACAAGTATGTGAGAGTTGCCATCTGCAAAATAAAAATTTGTCTCACCGAGGTGGGCATACCCATGCTTAGGATAAAAACTAAAATCATGGCTACCAATCAAATACACTGTAGATCCATGTCATATAACTATATAAAGTGTAGCCGAGAGAAAAACACAATGGATCTACATCTCAAAATCAAAAGAAATACATGTATAGTATCCATCTTCAAGAAGCTAAGTGTCATCTAATGGCTGGAGATGATGCTTTTAGAGCTCGAGAAACAGCTTCAAGATCTTCAAAACTCCGGTAAGAGTGTAATATGAGTGTACGAATTCACTACCTAGAGGTCTTCGACAGCTCATTGTGAATAGACAAGAGGATCTCGATGATCAGACATAAAAATTCATTGATTTTGAACAAGGATTTTGGTTGGTATTTTAGGATGGTCGGGCATGAGGGCAAGAGACAAACTGCAGAAAGGCTGACACGAGCTGGGTAAAAACTTCTCTTGGACAGTAGCATGACAAATGATGAGACTCGATCAGCATGATATTGACATAAGTTGACGATGCAGGAGGCAACGCCAACTCTCCATATGTTTGGAAGAATAACCAAATGAAGGAGAACACAGTTGTATGAGAACAACTTCCTAAGGTCATATTATATCCTAGATCTTTGACGAATAAACGGAAAGATGTGCTTTGTCCAAGGGAAACTCATTGTGCTGCCAATAAAAAGAAAATACTTTTCCCTTCCTCTTTTTGGGGTATATTTGAATTTTTTGTCTGGTTTCAATATTTTTGAAAAGCTTTGAAAAAAGAATAAAAGAATTTTACGTTACAAAGGAGGAATGAGTGTCGCAATAATACTAGTTCCAACAACAAGGAACATACTAATGCTTAGAGAAAAGGGACATATGCAAGAAAGGGACACTCTAAAAAAACCTCCATGGGCCAAAGGTGTCAAGACGTAGAGGAAAAGTGCTACAGGGCTGGCATATAAGGCATGCTTCAAATAGTTCAGTTGAGAGCAGCATGGAGCCGACATTAGGCCAAAGACGTGGGTATGTGAGTGCGGTTTAATAGGGGACACAATGGTAATGTCCTTCGATTTAATTTTAATGAGCCCAGAGAAGGTAAGCTTGACTGGTTTTTCATTTTTAGAGAGTTTGAAAAAGCGTAAAAGAAGACTCCACTCGGGTACCTATTTCGAAAATAGTCTAGTTGGTTCAGAAAAGGGGTAAACTAGCACCGAAAAGATGACTATTCAAACTTATTTTAATGAGTGTGATAAAGACAAGATCACTCGATAATCTTTTCATTTTTAGGGAGTCTGAAAAGAGCTTAACTATGGAATCCGTAAAGGTTGTTCTTCTTGGCCGTTTTAATGAGTGTGAAGAAACAAGGTCACTCGATGATCTTTTCAATTTTAAGGAGTCTAAAAAGAGCTTAAATATGGACTCCGTGGGGGTGCCTTTTTTCGTAAATTTAGTCCCTCAGGCCTGAAAAAGGGGTAAAAGTATACCTGAGGATACTCTTCCAGGGAACCGAAGTTCCTAGAATATACCTTTGTTCATACAGTTGACCATCTGGACCGAAAAAGGGGTAAACTACCGCTGGAAAAACATGCCTTCAAATTTCATTTTAGCAAGCATGAAGGTCAATAAGATCACTCGGTAATCTTTTCATGCTTAGAGGGTCTAAAAAGGGCTTAAAATAAGACCTGTTTAAAATTTTGGGAGTCCCGAGGGTGAGGTCAAGAGTGATAAAAAATAATGTAGATGAGGCTCAAACTCGTAATAAGGACAAGACTAATAGGGACTCCCAAGCCTATAGTCATTACCAACAACATGGATGCCGAAAATGAAAACAAAATCTAGCTAGGGCATCCATGAAGAGGAAGGCTCTACCACAACATTACAACACTTCTAAAGAAACAAAGATGGTTCTGTGTCACAACTCAGTGGGTTCGACCCTATGGAAAAGAGACAAAGACAACGAGATACAAAAAGGGGAGTTGGAATCCTAACTTAAATGCTCAAGTTGAAAAAATGATATTTTTACCAAAGGACCTTCAAAAGTGACCCAAATCTCCCAAAAGATTCCCGATACCTGAAGTGACCTCTATCGTGACCTTCCTAAACAAACTCCTGAACCATACTAAATGATTTTCAGTTTAGAAAAAATGACAAGGGGGTCCAAAAATGACAAAAAGGGGCCAGAAAGTCTATAAATAGAAGTTGGCAGCTCATTATCACCATTTTTGATTTGGGAAATTGACTCTGGAGCCAGAAACACCCCTTNTCTGGGAGCTTCAGTGGATGAAATGAACTTTTGATTGGACCAAGTAAGTACAAATTCACTCCTCTTGCATTTCAATTTTTATTTTATGCATTTTATTTCATTTTTTGGGGGGGCGTCGACCTTTAAAAAGGGTCAGCCCTAGGCATACGCGGGTTGTCTTGGGACAACATGTGTATGCACATGTGCAGAAGAATTACTGCACATGTGCATATGTGACTATCACCACTACAGCCTACGTATACCCCCCAATTTTGTGAAAAAATTAAAAATCAAGATCTAATTTCCCTCCTGAACTGGGACTTGCAGGATGTATGTTCACTGGAGAGAAAGAGAGCATGAAGACATTGAAATTTTGGTCGATGAGGACCCTAGTGTGACTGTTTCATTGACTCAATGTGGGCTATTGAAATTCTACTAGTGTCCATTCATGTGAGCAGAACCGAGGCTACTGAACGCCTTGATAGATTATTAGCGCCCGGATGCAGAGGCCTTCATGCTTGAAGGTCATTCGTTGATTCCGACGAAAGAGGACATATACTTCTTGACTAGCCTCTCGAGGAGAGGGGAACCATTCAACTTATGCACATTTCCTTCAGGACCTCATAACATAGAGGAGCTAATTGGGCTCCATTGTGAGGCAGGGACTGACAAAGTGGGCACATAGGTGCTGATCAACAAGATCTCTAACCTATCATTGAAAGTGATAGTACTGCTGATTGGGAAGATCACTAGATCTGTTGCACTTCACGAAGCGTCCCGAGTGCACATGCATTGTGTGGTGCAATGTTTGAAGGCACACATGTTTGATTGGAGCACAACATTACTTGACTGCATGAAAAGGCCGCTGACTGAGTGCCACATGCAAAGGCATAGAAACTTCGGTTTTGGGACCATACTTTGTGCATTCTTCTGCGAGAGAGTGCCTAGTATTAGCCCTCGAGAGATAGTACGAGGGCACACAACCACATTCCCAGTTGTATGTAGATGGGAGACACTATTGCCACAATAGGGTGGTGGAAGGACCGTGGAGGCATTCGATGACAAGTTCTTTGACTGGTGGTCTCGACAGATTCCAACGATAGAAGACTATCCATATGCTGGAATTGAATTTTCCAGAGACCCGGATATGGTTGTTCCTCCCGGAGTAGTGCAAGGAGAGTTGGGTAAGTTTTAAATTTTCATATTTTTTGATTTTTATGAGCTTTTATATATATCATTTTTTTTTCTTTTTGTGTTTACGAGAGTATCTGAAAATGATTTGTTTGTTATAAATATATGTGGGACTAGTGTATCTGACTAATTTTGTGAGGATTAGACGATGTCCTTGTCCAGAGGTGGGAGCATCTGGAGCCACCGAACTGGTAGAAACAGTAGGGGGGCCTCAACCTAGGGAGGCCGAGAGAGTTTTGAGGTGGGTAGAGCGGAACCTTACCACTCTTACTTGTGTTGTGCCTATGGAAAAGATTAAGGATCTACCACCCTCTATGCAACCTCATGTATTTGGGGTGCCATGGACTTGGGTCCAACTTTTTCAGCATTTGGAAAATTCTATTGTACACTACGGCTGGGCCAACAGGTGCCACCCTTAGCTAGGTTGGATTGTTTATGTGCCGTGAGCACTTTTGTACATTTTTTAGGGAATAAGCCCCGTGACTCCTACTATGTATATTTTTGAGGTGTTCATGCCCACACTATACTCTGATACATTTTTTGACATATATATATATATATATATATATATATATATATATATATATATATGGATCATTTTTTCCTTTTATGCTTTATGGATTATGTTACAAATGTATTTACATGTGTGTGTGTTTTTTTTGTCTTTACATGTGTGCAAAATGCCAATCTAATATATGATTAACTAGAGTATTAGTGTTGTGATTTAATCTCCTATGAACATGAGTGTAAGTAATGTAATCAAAACTTCGTTCTAGGAGATGTACCCTAAGGAACCGCCGGTGTAGGGTAGGGTCATAAACTTGGTAAACACCATTCAATTGAGACACAACAAGTTGAGCATCTAGGTAGACCCAGAGGTGAGAGATACCATGTGACAAAGCATCATGAAGCAACTCTATGACTATGTTGTATTCGGCAACGTTATTTGTAGCATTACCCAAACAGATACCTCTTGAGGATAGTAACTAGCCTTGAGGTGTAAAAATCACCCAAGCTGCAAAAGTAAGCCTCTGAGTGTGTCGACTAGCACCATCTGCAAGCCCCACAAATACCTCTGATTCACTTGACATCTGCCATAGTGAAAAGAATGTCATAAAAAATGACACTTGCATAAACGCAAAAGACAAAAAGTAAGCAAAACAAATGTATAGAGACTATACATATGTTACAAGAAGTCACTGAAGGCGACCCACCTACGAGTAATACTTCTTGAGGTAGAGCCCATTTCTAGGCTCAACCAAAGTGTTTCCCTCAAAGTCAACCAAATGTTAAGCCCCTTTTTTAAGAACCTCTTTAACAATGAACGGTCTGAACGACATGGGTTTGAACTTTCTTGGCCCTAGGGGATCCTTATCTTGGTCATAGAATAGGACAAGGTTTCCTTTAGAAAACATTCGAGGGAAAACGGACCGATCATACTGACACTTAACTTTTTGTTTGTCAGCCTCGTTGGCCAAGGTTGCATCTCGACGCTGCTCATTGAGATTTTCGAGATGTAATAACCACTCTTCAAGCAGTGAAGTGTCTGGAAATAACTGTACTGCCAATTTTAAAGAGGGGATCTGAAATTCTATGGGTAAAACTACTTCCAGCTTGTAAACGAGTTGAAAAGGTGAGAAATTGGTTGTAGTCTTAACAGTCGTTCGGTAGGCCCATAATGTAGAGTACAACATCAAATGCCAATTTGACTTGGTTGAATTGATCGTTAGCTGTAAAATAGTCTTGATGGATTTATTAACACCTTCCACCTGACCATTCTCTTGAGGGTAGTAAGGTGGCGAATGTTCTTGCCTCAACCCAAAATTTGATGTTAACTCAGTCATCATTTTATTCTGGAAGTGACTACCATGGTCAGTGACAATCTCTCTCGGGACACTGAACCTTGCTATAATCTGGTTGAACAAAAAGAGAGTTGTTGTCTCTCCATCATCCTTAAACATTGGCATAGATTCAATCCACTTCATAAAGTAGTCTACTACTACGATGATATAATGGTGCCCCCTTGATGAAGGGGGGTTGCATGTTCTGTAATCAATCCCCCACTTGGTGAAAGGACCAACGGTAATGACGGGAAACATAGGAGCAGGGTGTGCCCTCATCTTCCAAGAGAATATTTGACATGAGTGGCACTTCTTGACCGATTCAACACAATCTTTGATTAATGTTAGCCAGAAGTACCCAGCGCATAAGATCTTTTGGGCTGTTGCCAACCCAGACATATGACCACCACATTCTCCAGTGTGGAAATCATTAAGGAGGATTTTTTCTTCTTCATGAGTGAGACATCGACAAAGGATGGAATATATGCCTCAATGATACAATGTATATTAGAGTATAAGATAGTTCTTGGCCTGATGGCGTATACAGTGATGATCATCACGAGAAGCAGAGGTGGGGCACTTCAAATTCTAGAGATAGACAAGTATATCTCCATACCAAGGGTCTAAAGACGCGATCAAAAACATGTCTCCTTTAATAGGTGACTCTTCGGGCACAATATTACATGACTCAATCAGAAGTTCCGATATGAGTTCCACAAAGACCAATGACTTTTTGGATTTTGACGAAACAAAATCTAAGTCAAATTCTTGAAGGACAACTATCCATCTACTGATGTTTCCGCCAATTACTCATCATGTCAACACATATTGAAATGGATTCACAACGACAATGACAGTGGTCTTTCGAAACAAGATATAATGATGGAATTGTTGGACAGCATGAACTACTGCCAATGTAAGTTTTTCAATGTGGGAATATATAAGTTCTGGTCCAACCAGGACTCGGCTTAGATAATAGATCATGTACTCAGAAAACACATCATCTTCCTAAACCAAGACCATACCGATGGTCGACTCTGCTGCAACCAAGTATAATAAAAAGTATTTATTATAATTGGGTGGACGAAGTAGAGGGGAAGACGTGAGGGCGCATTTCAAAACATCAAACGAGCATTGAGCAACTTCATCCCAATAAAAGGGGACATCCTTCTTGAGTAAACGCATAAATCCCTTTGTGATCTCGGCATAGTTTGCGATGAAACTCCATAAGAAGTTCACTTTTCCCTGAAAACTCTAAAGTTGAAGGATTGTGCGTGGGGGAGGCAACTGAACTATTGCCTCAACCTTGAGAGGATTAACCATGATTCCCTTTGTCAAAACTATGAAACCTAGTAGACAACCTGACATAATGCAGAAACTGCATTTGTTTGGATTCAACCAAATCCGATAGTAGTGACATTTCTCAAATATGAGTCTAAGGTGTGTAGGATGATCAGCTCTCTTATGAGATCATGATGCTAAGTCATCAAGGTAAGCCTCAACTACATGTTTGAGATCGTGGAAAGCGAAAGACATGGCCTGCTGAAAGGTAGCTCCAACATTTTTCAGACCAAAAGGCATTTTTCGATAAGCAAATGTAACCCACTGACAAATGAAAGTGGTTTTGTGTTGATCTTCAGGTTTGATTTGTATTTGATTGTAGCCTGAAAAACCATCCATGAAAGAAAAGGCCTCACATCATGCGCATTCATCAACTATCTAGTCAATAAATGGTGTGGCAAAATTATCCTTTGTACAAGCCTTGTTTAAATCAAGGAAGTCCGTACACACACAAATTGTACCCTATTTCTTATCTACTGGAACGGGTTTTGACACCCATCGAGTCAAGTGAACGAGGTAGATAAAACCTACCTTAAGTAGTTTCTCTACTTCATATTTGATAGCTGCTACTTTCCTAGGATTGACTGGATGAAGCTTTTTCCAGACCGACTTAGCGTTAGGATAATTCATGATTTCACGTTTGACAATTCTTGGATCGATGCCTGGAATTTCCTCATAAGACCAAGCAAAAATGTCATAAAATTCTTTAAATAAATCTGTGTAGATTTGAATCTCTTCAGGGGAGCAATCAACTCCGACGAGGACATTCTTCGTGATGCTAGAGGTTTTGGAGATATCAATAGGTATCATTTCAGCGATGGCTACCATATTACCCTCGGCATAAACTTCATGCATAGCAAAGGGATTGATAGGACAAGACCTATCTCTAGTCATAGTCAAAATGAATTCTCCTACTTCAACTCTTCTTAACTCTGGGAGGAAGTAAGATCTATGATGGAGATCATCCCAGGGTTTCTCTGTACTAGTCATTTCCTCTATGATTGCTTCGTCGGAGGGCAAGACTAAGTCTAAAGAATCAGTATTGGCAAGGGAACCGTGAGCCCAAGTAGGCTTTGAAATCGGATCTAACTCTTGTGTGAGAGTTAGATCGAGGTCGACGAAAGCTTGCTGGACTATAGAGTACGCAACTTCTACCACAGACAAAGGCATGGCCATGCCATGGTGCCCTGTCACTTCCATCATGTTTGATGGGGAAGGAAGAGTCCACAGATCATGAAAGTAAGTCATACGAAATGATGAGACTTGAAAAATCTCAACCTTAGGCTGGTTTGATACGGACTTAACATTGCCAGGAGGGGGCGGGTAATCAAAAGTACCCATCAAAGGTGGGCACAAACCAATCCCTATGTTGACAATGTCGGGTTGAGGGTTGTTGATCATCGGGACCATGGATGCCTTCGATGAAGGGTCAATATGGGAGAAAAACAACTGATCAATGGTCACTATCCGATCCTCGTGTGGAAATAACAAGACCCAGAAAATAGTAGCAAACACTGCTTGCATAGCATAAGTCCAACTCCTTCCTAACAAAATATTATAGTCGAGCTGAGCATCGTCTACTTCAAATTTGACGCACACATTTTCGCCCCTTAACTGCATGGGGAAAGAGGGAATGATTCCATGTGGTCAGAAATAGCGACTGTTGAAAGAGGTAAGAAGAGTTGGTGACAGAGACAAAATGGGTTGGCCTATGGCCTTCCAACACGCCAAAGACATTATGCATGTCGAGGCACCCTCATCAACCACTGTACGAAAAATGTTCTATGTAAAATTTTTCATGATATAAGCCACTACTATCTGAAATGCAACATGGTAAGGGAGACAAGGTTTTAAGTCGGTCGTATCAAGCATGATCGTGCCCGGATTACAAGTCTCAGTGGATCTTAAAGAGGCTAATAGAGCCTTTCTCTCGGAAGGAAAACTTTGGAGGACTTCCAAAGTAGACATTGCACAAGGGGTTTGGGACAAATCCTCCACCACAAAGTAGTTTTGGGCGGTCCTTGCGTTCGGGTTGTGAGAAGATTTCTTGAATGCACCTTTTGGGATGGGTGTCATTGTTTTTCCCAATGTCTTCTCAATCTGGAGAGGAAGAGGGGGAATCTCGGCTTCTTTATTCTTCTTAGAGGAGCTAGGCATTCCATAATCATGTGCTCTAGTTGATATGTAAGCATCAACTTTCATCATATACACATTCACTAATGAAGGATTACCCGAAGATAGAGGAGGTCCTTCACTTCCCCCTTTCACACTCACCGAGGCTTGAGTTAAATTTTGCCCATGTTGGAATGGGTTTGTTAACACAACAGGCTACTGCTATGCCAATAAATTTTGGGCCTCCATGAGCCGATGGCACTGATAAGTTGGGTGGTCTTCTGTGCACAGATTACACAGATAATTCAACTTTTTCTTTTCAGTGTTTCCCCCACCAGCATTATTGGTAGGTTTCTTATCCCCCTTAGCCTTCTTTTGTTGTTTCTTCTTCTCGTCGGGCTACTAGTTGGCCTTCGGGTTTGTCGATTGTATGTTGTGTACATCCGATATTTGGGTAGGGGGAGCAGTCGGGCCTATAGTCTGGCTGGCCACTGTCTATTGTATCAATAATTGTTGCAATTGTTTTGATAGTGGATCAGTGGTCTTAGCTTGTGTTGAACTAACAATACCATCGACATGTGGTCCAGCTCTTTGTCTGGTTTTGTCAAGAATTGACCTAGGTGCATCCAACAATATTTCATAAAGTAGGCCAGATTGTGAGTAAATCAGCTCAAACTGTTGAGCTCTCATTATCGCGTCTTCTTCAGAAAAGACTCCCGACGTTGCTACATATTTGGATAACTGGGGTACCAAATACTTAAGGAACCACTCCAACAAAAATTCTAGTGGGACTGATACTTTTATCAAACTCTTCTAGCATCTCCATTCTCGGATGTGATCGGAGATATGGACCACCTTAGTCTGCTCAAAGTTGGCCAACAATTTGGTGCCGACATCGTATCTCACAGGTAATTGGAAATGGTTTAATAAAGTCATTGCCAATTCACCAAAGGAAGACTATCTTGAGCGATCGAGCTCAATGTACCATTTCGCAACACTTCCTATGAGAGTGCGTTGAAACAAGTGCAACTAGATGGAGTCATCTTTCAATGAGTTAGACGAGCACCAGAGATGAAAAGTAGTCACATGATCGCCTAGATCTTTGTTAGGTTTGGCTTCGAACTTTGGAATGTCCAAAGGAAACTTGGTCGACATAGGAGGCCAACGCGGATCGTGACAGATGGGGTCATTCAACAACCTCGTTAAGTCAGGAAAATGCAAAGTTGCCAGGAATGGTAGTTTGGGCTGCTGATTATGACCATGGAAAAAGGGACCTAGATTTTGACTGGCACAAAGTTGCCAGGAAAAGTTTGGCTGCTGGCCAGGATTATGGTAAAAACCTTGTCCAGGACCAACATATGGATTTTGCGCTTGTTGAGGCATTGTCAGTTGACTTCCATAGAATGACAAAGAGGGTTGGTCTTGCATTGTGGTCCAAGGATTTTGAGAGGGGATGCCTCCTGTCGACCCGAAGGGCATAGGTGTTGAACCTTGTCTGGGGTTCAAATGTCTTTGGAAGGGGTTGCCCCTTGTTGGCATCCATGACGAGGAAACTGATCCTTGCCAAGGATTCCAAGGTCCTTGGGGGGAAGGGATTCTTGGGTTTTCTCCCTGTGTAGGAATAATACCTTGCATAGGATTCGGTTGTCCATAACTGGGGTTTTCCCCGGTGGGGAAAGAAGCGGACGAGAAAGAATTGTTAGAAAATGCACCGAACAAAGAGAACAGTGTTGAACCTACCGACTGACTATTAGAAGGCAGTCCTTGGCTACTCACTACATATGAACCATAGTTCATTCTTGGCCCGATGGATTGTTGGTAAGCATTTCCAAGCGTAGGGAATGAAGGAGGTATGTGACCCCCTCCGTAAGGAAAATCATTATAAGGAGCTGGAATTCCCCCCGTGGACCCTTGCAGAGGAGTGTTTAAAATCCCTGCCCCTAGACTTAGAGTTGGTTGAGTGGAGTGAAAAATGACAACATTTGGATTGAAGGCAGGCATTTTGTATGTGAATGGAGGGCCTGTCGCACTCTAAGACAACAGAGAAGTGATCACCGGCAAAGATCAGAGTGGACTATTGCCCGAAGTAGAGGCAGTCGACACCATAGTGGCCTAGACTCATGATGGTTGGTTAGGAGGTGGAACACCCCCAGTTATGACAGCCGTAGAGAGAATATGAGAATTACCTGAAGAAGTTGCAGGATTTGGTTCCATTTCTATTTGGGATAATTCCAAACACTTGTAAGGATAGACCTGTACGACATTGGAGGGTTTTTTGGACCAAGAGCTTGTGCTACAAGTTCAGTAATGGTTGGATCCTCTGGGATGAGATGTTGTTCTCTCGAAGGTGGGTTGGACACAGTTACTCGTGGCCCAGTTTTTTCAAACGACCCTTGATGGTCTAGCTTCCACCTTAACGATGGTGGGGGTGGCTCTAGATCGGCCAGTGGTAGGCCAAGAAGCCTTCTCAACCTGCAAAGCTCCTGATCCTCCACTATTTGAGAAAATCAAAGACACACTAAGGCCTTTCTAACTGATTGAGAAACAAGCACAGTCTATCAAAAAATTCCTATGAGATAAAACAGGCAGTCACTAGCTAGTTGGAAGAACAGTTACAACAACCAACACTAGAGAAACTTACTGGTTCAAGTGAAACTTGAATACAGAAGCACCCTCAAAGTATACTCTACAAAGTGTGGCCCAATGTCTATCCTAGGTACCATGGTATACCCCTGCAGTCACTTGTGTAATTCACTAGAATGATAGGCAACTAGGTTTCCAGCTCGCGAACAATTGCTAGGCGAATACAATTGACAGTTGGGTGGACCACAGTGAGCAGGGTATCAAGCCTGAAACCTATCCAGGGTATCGAGAGCAAGTGTTCTGAAATACAACTGAGGACCTCAAATGGATTCGAGACCCACGAAGCTCCGTGGCAAGTGCTAATGACGGAATGCCAAGACAATCCCTCTATATGCGTTCCTCACTATGCTTGGTCTAGTTTTGGAGGGGTTATCTCCGCTACCTTTTTGAACATGACCTCGTGTTTATCCCCTGTGTTAGAGGGGGGTCCCATAAAAATTTCACGGTAACTAGAATTTGAACACTCCCTAGCTCAGACTCTTATGTTTGTGTTTGGTAGCCTTGAAGATTTTTCTCTCCAACCTAAATCAAGGCTTTAGTCCTAGACTTGTTGGTGTACCCTACAAAACATAAAGTCTAAAAGATTTCATTTAAACGTTTATTTTAGTGGCTATTTTTTAAAGTCATAGGAGATGATAATGAAACCAATGATGTTTTATAGCGACGAAAAGAAGAAAATGCAAAGTGCTTGAAACAAGACTACTTCTTCAAAAAGAATTTACTTTAACCAACTTTTCAAAATTTCTTTCTAAGATCTTTTGATAGAAAACTAAAAACAACCTTTCACTCGACTATGAGCTACTTATTTACCTAATTGAATCAACCAAGAACTTATGAAAATGAACTTTTTCCTGATAATCTGTGCAAACACTTGACTACTTAACCAAACAAAAAAACAAAAATATCTACCCTTTTTTTTTATTGTGCCTAGAAAAACAAGAAAAGCTAAACCTGAAACATTTCTCCTTTTCTGAAGCAAAAACGGTTAAAAAACCAAGACAAGACAAGGCCAAGAAAATTTTATGGCCAACCACTGACCATGGGGAGATACTGACAACCAAGAAGGTAGATCAGACTGACTCACTATCTCATAAAAAAACCTAACAAAGAAACATAAGAAGACTTTGAATGAAAATTCAAGCCATAATAGAGTCCAAAACTAGGCTAAGCTGTTATGACAGAGACCGCATTCAGACAAGAAAGACCCTAGGAAGTAAAAACTTGATAGGGAGGAGGATGATTTACTCCAAAAACTTTTCTGGACAGGTACGCGACTGTCTCTTTAACAACTAGCGTGCATCGCGGGCTGTAGAAGGGCAGGGTGCATGTGCATGTGGGCAGGTCCACTGCAGGATGCATGTTCCTCTGAAATCCCTCAAAAAAGAAAATTAAAATAAAATAAAAGAAGTAGCTAAGCTTCAGCAAAGGATACTCGTATTGAACACCAACACCCCTTAAAGGTAAAAAAAAATTACTTTGACGCAAAGAGGAAAGAAAAATATAGCAAAACAAAGCTAATCCTGAGGTTTTTACCTGACTATGGACATTCAATCAGAGACCTATAAGGACCCAGAAGATCCATGATAAGGATCACTTCTGCAAGGGAGAGGATGATTGCCTCTTCCTGAGAAGGATTTGCTGGGTTCTCTGACACGCAGCTAACACTTCATCAACGTGCGTACATACGCACACTGACTAAAGGTAGGGCACATGCATATGCATGCTATCCCACTACAGGGTGTGTATTCCTCTTAAGACTCTCAAAAATAGAAAATAAATAGTTTGGTAAGTAGAGTAGGGAGGACTAGTATTGAGAACCATAACCCCTGAACACTCAGACTTCCTGCAGAAAATCAAAAAAGGTAGTAAAACCAATTTCAAAATACCCAACAAAAAATCCCCAAAGAACCCGAGAGACTCCCCAGTGGAGTCGCCAATTCTGATGTGAGTGGGAAATCCCGCTTGTGGACTTAGCATTTAAAGGCTCTAATCATGCATGTAGAAAATGACCATTTAAAGGCCTCTACATTTTCCTATTATCCCAACACAAAACCCCACATTCATGCAATACAAAGGTGCAAACAAGATTAGGTAACTCTACCTTAAATCCTTCATTTGATGTGAATCCCTTCACTTTCACTTGCTCCTTGACTACAAGATGACTCCCAAAGCTGACCTGCATTCACAGATGGACAAACAAAGAGCTGCGAAGATGCATTTCATATACTAATTGTTGGGCTAGATGTGACAATATCATAAAATAAATACACAATTTGAACACATGATATGGTGGGACGAAAAAAGAATTCCTTTTTGTATTAATCTTCACAAGAGTGATCTTACAATATGTGGCCAACACTGCTCCTTGAACCTGGTCCTAGGCTCCTCTTCACAATGCACCAACTACTCAAACTCACAATACAATTGCAGGAAATTGGAGCAAAGGGGGGATAAATTTGGGTAGAGTTTCTATACTCTTCTTATTATCCTTTAAATGGGACCCCTACCCCTTCTTTTATAGGTAGTTATCTGGTTGAATGACGGGCCATAGGCAGTCAAATAGTTTTAGCAATTTCCCGAAACTTGGTTTCCCATATACAACTTTCTATTTTTCATGCTTTTGTTATTATACCCGGGCTGTAGAAGGCCTGCAAGCATATGGATGTGTGCATACATGGGCTGTAGAATGCTAGGGTGCATGTGACTCAAAAAAGAGGGCTTTTTAGAAGATCTTGTCTCAAGAAATTGGCAACTAGTAGGGCCAGAGGCCAAGTATGTAGGATGGGTGAAAATTAGGTTTATAAAACCAGGAGCCGTATCTACGGTCGTCACTTCGGTGTTAATATACCTATGGATCCAAATGCCCTGCTTTTTTGAGCATGGATGATGAGCAAAGGATTTTTTTTCGTAGTCGTCTACCCATGTTCATTGTTCTTGGTTGATTGATTGTCATTGTGCCTTCTGGCAAATGATTACTCTATGGTTTGTTCATCTTTGTTTTTTGCGATTTACCCCACACTTTAATTTATTTGAGAACGAGTTTAGCCTTCATTTTTCCTCCTGTTGACAACCCTTACATTTGTTGGGGTTGCGGTTTTTATATTTTTCTATGCATTTAAATTCATTGAAGACATTTTTTTGACAGCGAGATGCTCAATGAGTGAAATCGGAATATCTATAATGTTCTTGTATTTTTGTTGATTCCCAGTTAAGTGAAAAGAAATGGTATTTAATGTGTCTGTGTTTTTTTTTTTTGAACGTGTTTCCATTGATAGATGTAATACTCTGGAAATGCCATTTTAAGACTGCATTATTACCACAATTTGATTGTTCTACGTTTTTCCTAATTGTGTTTTCATGGTTGGGTGTATTACTGGCGATTTGCCAACTTTTTAGGTCTGCATTCGTTGTATAAACTGGGCATTTTCCTTCTTTAAGACTGAAATCGTTGCCTGGGTGTATCACTTGCAATTTTCCTTTACAAATATGCATATCTGATACCTTTGCTGCCTGGTGAATTTTCCCCAATCCGTTTTAACTTATCAGTGCATTTCGACTGTGTAGACCAACGATTTTTACATTTCCATTCTGTGGTGAATAATGTACCATGACTTCATTTAATGGCAATGCGATTTTAATTAATGGCAATTACGAATTATATTTGATGGCAATGTGAATATATATCTCTTTAATGTACAACGACCTTCTTTAATGGCAATGCGAATGTATTTCTGGCAAATGCAACCATTTGTTTATTTAGTTCCATTCTATTACTGGAAAATGCGATCATGTGGAAAATAATGAACAACGATTATATAGTTCCTTTCTACTCTGTGTATGGTACCACAATTTTTTCCCTTAAGACAACCTTTGTTGCATGTGTACCTGGCATTTGCCTATGGTCTGCATGCATTCCATTTTTAACTGACAGCCATTGCATAAATTGATTACTTGCATTATATATTGAGTGGTATTTTATTCAGATTACCTGGTGACTATGCGATCTACACACATTTCATTTTTTTTAATTGAAAACCAGTGCTTTAATTTGTTTAAAAACGCATTTTCTATTCAGTTGTAATATATTTAGAATGCCAGTTGACTTACCAACCTACTCGCATTCCGTTTTATTTGACAACCATTGTGTAATTACACAGTAGTTTACAGCAATGAAATTTTACATTTACTTACACAACAACTTCTTACCCTTTTAGACAACCACCTCATGTGTTTTATGAATGGAAATAGTTGAACAATGCATTTATGAAAGAACTTAATTGGATGCTAACTATAACTTGTATATTAAAGTTTCGATTAATAATTCATACAACCTTGTCATTTAAGTTAAACTAGTTAAATTTTGGCTGGTTATTTTTGACATCAATGTCATTTTGGGGGAAGCATAGATCACCTTTAAAAATGTTAAGAGTTCACCTTTGTAATGAACAATGTATATTGCTAACAAGTGTTGATTTGGTTAAATGCCTATTTTAGCTCACCTTTATGATAGATTTGATGACAATAGTAATGATAAAGGTCCACTCCTTCGCCCCTATACTTCTTTCTTGACGAATATGAGGATGCGTTAGACATCATGATTGTGGGTGTACTAGTCTTTTATCTTGCGAAAGCATAATGGACAAGATTTTAGTAGATGCTCAGCTAAAACCTTACTAGCCTTTAGTTTTTGGTAGTTTTGCGCCTCGCGCCTTAGGTTGAGTTGGAAGGGGTGATTGGTTTGTATATACACCACAGGTTGTCTTGTAGGAAACAAGAATCCTCTAGTCATTCGCGCAATTTAATTCGAAGGTTATCATGCATCTTTTCTGCCCATTGCTCAGGGGCATAGGCATAGTCTTCTTGTCAGTTATTTCGAATCTTAGTGCGTCGGAGTTTCTAGAGTCCTTGGTCTATATAGGATCTGTCGCGCCAAGGTTATAGTCGTGTCTATGCCCTGGGGATGACATGATTCCCGATGAGGGGATCATTGCACTCCCTAAGGTATATAGGCGAAGTATAACTTGGCTGAGGTCTGTGCCTTCCATGTGGTTGTTGTTGGTCAATGTGAGCTACTGTTAGTGCTTAGGTTGTTATGCCTTCGTACTTTTGGTTCGCGCGCCTTGAGGTTCTAGTCATTGGTTGTCAAGGTCATTGCGTCGGGATGGGGATGTTGTCCCTTAGCTTGTAGGTGAGGTCATGTTTCTTTGGGTGGATAATCATTACTCTTTGTTGTTCTACACATGTTTTGACCAGTTTCCCTTGTGCGAGTGTGTGGATTCATAGTTGCCTGTTGCCTGGACTGCGTGCTTGCATTCGTCGTCAGTGGTGTGGTTAAACTGTTGTTGTAATCACCTTCTTTCCTTTGAAAAAAAAAAAATTCACTTACGCTTCGCTCGTAGTTATAAAAATGGGGTCATTACATGTGGTATCAGAGCGGGTTCAATCCGCGACTTGGGACCACTATGGCTTTCGTTGATATGATTTTTATTATAATGTTGTTAATTGAGTTGACTTGTATTCATGCAGGTAATAATGGTTAGAGGACGTCGTAGAGGCAGACGATGGGGTTCTAGGGGAGGAGGCGCGACACCTCTAGTATCATCCACACCTAAGGGGTCTAACCCCTAGGGATACGAACAAGTTGTCAGGCAGGAGTAGATAGTGGTGGGTGATGTGGTTGGAATGATGAGGTATTTTCAGTGGATGTCTGAGCAACTGATCAGTTGTTTAGACAAAGATGATGTGAGGGCACCGACACCCCCTGAGGGTCCACTGCGTGCTCCAGTTGGTACTGGTAGCATTCACCATGAACTCAAGAAGGTCAAATTTCCCGAGTTATTTGGTGCTCCGGATGGCGCAACTGTCGAGGCATAATTGGAGAATATGGCGATGTGATTTATGATTTGTGATTATACCTCCAACATAAAGGTCTGGATGGTGGTCTTTAAATTAAGGGGGAGCACTATTCTGTGGTGGAGGATGCTCCCGCCACAACTAAACATGGTCGTCGAAGATGTGTCATGGGAACTTTTCGAGGAACATTTTTGAGAGAGGTACCTATTAGAGGAATTCATTGAGTGTCAGCTCAACGATTTCAACTCCTTACGACAGGGCAGTCGTACGGTGCCCGAGTACAAGGCCCATTTTATGGAGTTGCTTCAGTATGCTCTACATCTTAATACTGAGAAACTTAAGGTCAACAGGTTCGTGTTCGGCCTTAATTGCAACATACATGAAAATGTTAGGATTTTGATGCCTCAAACCTTGCATGATGTCATCTAAAAGACCCTCATAGCAGAGGAGGATCTTATCAGTGGGTGTTAGGGAAGGACTCCAGCGAGACACGCAAGGCAGGTGTCATATGGTGCGCAATAGAATCATACACCAGCCAGACATACGCCTGGATATCATGGCTTCTAGAGAGGATCCACTTTCACTACACCTTGGTGACCGTCACCTCAGCAACGTACACCTTATTAAGGACCATAGGATCAACAGTAGCATCGACCACAAAAGAAGTAGTTTAGGCATGTTCAATAGAATAGACCACGATGCCAAGCCGGTGGGACATCATCTTCTACTTCGAGTACCAGGAGTATTGGACAAAAGAAGGGGTGTTGGACGTGTGTGGAGCCACACCACTAGCGTGACTACCCAGTGGAGAGGACTAGAGCATCTGGATCAGCAGACCCACTACCATGGGAGATTTGGGAAAGGCCCATTAGAATCATGTAGCGGTGAATAACTGCCAGGTAGAGCACCAGTCGATTGTGCTCGAGATGTCAGGTATCGTCGCTGACCAAACCCTTAGTATTTTGATAGATCTTAGTGCTACTGAGTGTTCAACGCTAAAAAGGATTAAGGTAAAGACAGTCGAACAGGATGAGTTTAAATTTGTAGAGATGGATTTGGGAGCCAAATAGAAGGTTGGAGGAAATGTTATGGGTTGTACCCTTNCGTGATTGTAGGATGGAACCAGGGAGTTTCCCTGAGGTTCATCTCTTCCTTGCAGCTATAGAGGAGCATGCGCAAGGGATGTAAGCTTTATGAGATCCTTGTGTTAAATGAGAAGGGAGTAGCGGAAGGTCTAGAACACCTTGCTGTGCTGAGAGAGTTTGCAGACGTCTTCCCAGATGAGTTACTTGGGATGCCGCCGAAGAGGGAATTGGAGTTTACTATAGACCTAAAACCGGGGAATGAACCGATAGCAAGAATGCCTTATTGGATGTTGATCCCGGAGTTACAGGAGTTGAGAATGCAACTGAAAGAATTGTTGGACCTGGGACTAATACATCCAAGTGTGTCACTGTGGGGTGTGCCTGTTATTTTCATATGAAATAAGGATGGGTCATGGAGGCTCTGCATTGATTACCGTCAATTTAACAAGGCCACGATCAAGAATCAGTATCCATTTCCAAGGATAAATGATCTATTTGATCATATGAAGGGTGTGATGATGTTCTCAACGATTTATTTGTGATCAGGGTATCACCAGTTACAGATCAAGGAGGATGATGTCCCTAAGACTGCCTTTAAGAGAAGGTTTGGGCATTACGAGTTTATTGCTTTATCATTTGGATTGATAAATGCCCCAGGGGTATTTATGAGTTTGATGAACAGGGTGTTCCGCGAGAACTTGGACAAGTTCCTCCAAGTATTCATTGACAATATTTTGATTTACTCTCGAACGACGGAGGAGCATGACGAGCACTTGCGCTTAGTACTACAGTGTCTGTGAGAGCACAAATTGTATGGTAAGTTATCCAAATGCTCATTCTATTAATTGGAGATTCACTACTTAGGGCATGTCATCTCCAGCGAAGGTATCACTGTGGATCCAACAAAGGTCGAGGATATTATGGAATGGCCTGCGTTGACGAATGTCTCAGAAGTGCGCAACTTCATGGGTTTAGCAGGATACTATCGACGGTTCATCGAGGGATTTTCGAAGATAGCAAATCCGATCACAGAATTGCAGAAGAACAACAAGAAGTTTGTTTGGACCGAGAAATGCGCGGAAGCATTTCAGAGGCTCAAGGAGTTGTTGACAACAACTCCGATACTAAAGGTCCCTGACATGGATGTGGAATTCTTGGTATGCACTGACGCATCATGGGAAGGATTAGGTGGAGTCTTGATGCAAGACAGTCGAGTGATTTCTTACATATTGAGGAAACTGATAAGGCATGAGGAGAGCTATGTGACGCATGATTGGGAGTTGTTAGCCATTTTTTATGCCTTGAAGTTTTGGAGACACTACCTAGTTGGATGAAAATTTGAACTAAGGATGGACCACTGTGGACTACAACACATCTTTATGCAAAGAGACCTGAACGCGCGACAACGACGTTGGTCGGAGTTACTTAGTGAGTATGACTTCGAGAATACTTATATAAAAGGAACAATGAATCGAGTGGCAGATGCATGGAGTTAGAGACCACACATCTTTTCGGTGTTGCCTCTTCAAACGAATATACACAAAAATATTATAACTTTACGGAGCGACGATGACTGGTACAAAGAGGTTGAGGATTTCATTGGACAAAACACAATAATGGTACCAAGATTTGAAGGATTTACGTTGGATGACGATGGATTATTGAGGTTTAAAAATTGTATTTACGTACCACCAAATGACGAGTTGAGGAGCTTGATCCTAAATGAGGCTCATAGAGCAGTATACATGGCTCACCTGGGAGTCACAAAGATGAGGGAAGACCTTAAACCCTTATTATTCTGGAAAGGAATGAAGGTAGACATAGTCAACTATGTCGTCGGATGTCTAGAATGTCAGCAGGTAAAGGATGAACATAGACATCTAGTAGGATTACTACAGCCACATGCTATTCCGAAATCGAAATGGGAGGTTATTTCGATGGATTTTATTGTTGGATTGCCACTGACAACAAGGAGACATGACTCGATTTTCATAGTAGTAGACACTCTGATGAAGAGTTCTCACTTTATTCCTGTGCATATGACATATCAGGAACCTGACATAGCTATATTTTTCATTAGTGAGATTGTGAGGCTACATGGCATGCCTAAGAGGATTATATCCGATCGAGGATCAATATTTACTGGACAATTTTGGATGAGTTTCTAAGAGGCCTTGGGAACCCAACTTAACTTCAGTACTGCGTATCACCCAGAGACTGATGGGAATACCGAACGAACAAACCAGACCTTGGAGTACATGTTGCGCATGTACGTAATGGACCAAGAAAAGTGTTGGGAAGAATTCTTGCACAGGTAGAATTCGATTATAACAATAGTTACCAAAGCACCATTAAGATGGTGCCTTTCAAATTTCTTTATGAGAGACCATATTAGACGCCTTTGAGTTGGAATCAACTTGAGAATAGGGTCCTGGTGGGACTAGAAGCAATCTAAGAAATGGAAGAGAAAATGCAAACAATAAGACAAAGGATTAAAGAAGCGCAGGATCGACATAAGAGTTATGTTGATGCACACTGTGTCGACCGTAGTTACAAAGTTGGTGATTGAGTCTTCTTGCAGGTAAAAACACATAAGAGTTCGATAAACTCTCTCCTAGTTTCATGGGACCTTTCAATATGGTGGAAAGAAAGGGACCCATGGCCTATCGAATAGCCTTGCGTGATTCTTTGAGGCATATGCACGATGTTTTTCATGTATCTGTTTTGAGACATTATATTAGTGATCCTACACATGTTATTGACATGAGTTCCTTGTAGATATTGAATGAGGGGGCTCTCATGGGTGAGTCAATACACATATTGGATCATCGCATTCGACAACTACGGCATCGAACAGTAGATCAGGTCAAGGTCTAGTGAGACAACTATAGTCCACACTCGACAAACTGGGAAGATGCATATGATATGCACCAACAGTTTCCATTTTTGTTTGATAGATAGACTCATGATACTGTGATACACATTATTTCGGCCCTTATATATTGTGAAAATTCGGGAGGAATATTAGACCAAGAGTGGGTGTATGTAACATCCTGCTCATGTGCGCATTGTGCAAAATTATTCTTTGAGGACACTTGCTTCCAAGTGATCTAGATTATTATACTATTAAGCATTTGATTTTGATTATGAGGCATTATGGGTTGATGACATGTTGTTTTGTTGCATTGACATAGACAGGTGCTATTGACTCGATTTTAATGAGTGTGTAGGATTTTGGACCTTGAGGATGCAAAGGCATCGATGGAACCCCTTGGACTCCGGATCGAGTCATGGAGTGGACTATTGGGGTTTGATTGTTGTATATATGATATTATGCATCTGATTAGATGATATGATTATGGATATATTTCTGATATGATTCGTTGATGATGCAGGCTGATGATAGCTTGCCAACCATACTCACATGTGGAGTAGAGGGGTCACACATGACTACCATAGAGGTTGAGGGAGAGGTGTGGACAACAGCCCTTCCACGACCTACTTGCACTGTCGTCGTGGCTCGAACTATAGGTTAACGACTACCTAGTTCGAGAATACCCATGATGTTGTGAGGGAAGATTGTGACAGTCACTCATGATGATTCTAAGGGGCGCGTAATAAGGCAGAGGCCTTATTTCTTAAAGGCCCTTAGTATCCCACGAGATCACCTGGTGAAGAATTGACTCCATAGATTTTATATGTATACCAAGTCAATCAAGAGGCAAGTGGAACCCTTGGAGCATGTAGTGCGTCCTGAAGGGCACGTCGCACAAGAAAAATGGAAAGAGGTGAGTGGCACCATTGGAGAACGTAGTGCTTCCTAAAGCACACGTCATGCAAGAGAAACAAAAAGAGGTGAGTGGAACCCTTGGAGCACCTAGTGTGTCTTGAAGGGCACGTCACATTGTTAATTAATAAATAAATAAACCTAGATGGCCTTAGGACGAATAATGTGATAAGAAAAATTTAAAACAATTTCCTTAATAAAATGTCATCGAGCCTCGAAAACTAAAATCTAGGTCTAGGTGAAACTTGTGGTAAAAGAAAGATATGTATGTAAAATTAAAAATAAAAATAAATAAATAAAAATTATAATCATCATTAATCATGTGTCAAGAAGGGGGTAAGTAATTGTTTTAATTTATAAAAATCTTTTAGGGGATAAAATTCAAAAAAGGGGGAAATAATTGTTTTTTTCACTTATGCTAATTAAAATTTATTAATTAAAAAAGAAAAAGGGAGATAGTTAACAACTACCTAGTTCGCGAAGACCCACGATTCTGTGAGGGCAAACTGCAACAGTCCCTCACGATGATTCTAAGGGGCGCGTAATAAGGCAGGGGCCTTATTCCTTAGAGGCCCTTAGTCTCCCATGAGATCACCAAGCGAAGTATTGACTCCTAGGGTTTTAGATGTCTACCAAGTCAGTCAAGAGGCAAATGGAACGCTTGGAGCACGTAGTGTGTCATGAAGGGCACGTCGTGCAAGAAAAATGGAAAGAGGTGAGTGTCAACCTTGGAGCACGTAGTGCGTCCTGAAGGGCACATTGCGTAAGAGAAACAGAAAGAGGTGAGTGACACCCTTGGAGACCCTAGTGCATCTTGAAGGGAACATCGTGTTGTTAATAAATAAATGAATAAACCTAGATGGCCTTAGGTCGAATAACATTATAAGAAAAATTTAAAACAATTTCCCTAATAAAATGTTGCCCAGCCTCGAAAAATAAAATCTAGGTCTAGGTGACACTTATGATAAAAGAAAAATATGTATGTAAAAATAAAAATAAAAATAAATAAATAAAAATGATAATCATCATTAATCATGTGTCGAGAAGGGGGTAAGTAATTCTTTTAATTTATAAAAATCTTTTAGGGGATAAACTCACTCCTAGGGGGAAATAATTGTTTTGTCACTTATGATAATTTAAATTTATTAATTAAAAAGGAAAAAGGGAAAAAGTTAGTTTTATACACCTGCCAAATTGAGTTTTAAATAAAAAGGGGAACGAGGGTGTTATCACACTAAATTGCCTTGGGTCTTTTAGTTTGTTTTCATTCTTTTTTCAAGCCTTAGATTTTAATTTTTTTTTTAAGGTCTCATCCCTTTAAAATTTATGTTTGGTAGGACCCTTTAGATGATTAAAGTTTTTGAGTCTTAGATCTAATTTGAACCTCAAATTGGTTTTGATCCTTGAACCATTTTAGCTCATGACTCATTTTGGTCCCCTTCATGACTTGTCCCTAGATCGAACCCTCCCATGACTCGATTGATGTGACTCTCCTCTCTCCTCACTCATGACCGCATAAGCATTCCTCTTCGTCCTCCCTTACTTTTTTAATCATTTTTTGAATTGGAAACATTGCCTACTCATCAGGTAGTTCCAGAACGCCTATCCAATCAGTCATACTTCCACCTCAAGTCATGATTTCCACGACTGATGTCATGTCGCTTGTTTTTAGTGCCAACAGTTAGTGAAATATTCTTACCATATATTGCATTTAAGAGCCTTGGTAACGGTTTATATTTTTGAAAATATCAACAGTGATGTGCTGTGCAATTTCACAAGTCTGATCAGGTGACAACAAGGCAACCAAGTTCGAGACTGAAGTGGGTTCGAGGGACGAAGTTTTTACAATCTCATCCTGAGATTTTGTTCAAGGATCTAACAGGTGTCTACTTCACTGGTATCCCATGTTCCCCCCCCCCTCTGCATATTAATTTTCACAAGGAATTTGCACTCGGGTTTTGGTTGGCCAATTTTACACAATCGTAAGGGGCTTGTCTTCGCATGGTAGCCTGGTATTCTTTCTTTTCCAGGCCTATATCTTCATTTCCTACATCTAAGTCAGTTTATTTCTACCTGCCTCAATCATTTAGATCGCAATCCTGTAAATAGCCCATGCTCTGCGTATGTGTGCACTACCTAGAGGCACTACCTAAACCTTCTCTACCTTCCTTTTTTCCTTTCATATTGGAGTTTAGTGTTTTCACTCAATTGTAAAGGGCCATTTCTGGATTACTCCCTCATTGTTTACACTCCAGAATACCTGTAGAAGCCTAAGGGTATAATTCCTAAAATCGAGCTTGGCCCACTAGCATCAGTCTATCCAAAAGGGCCAGCTTTATATCTGAAGCCTGATTCAAAGCCTTCCTGGTCATTACCATCCCTTAAACTTCTTAAAAGCCCCCATTTTGAGCCATGGAAACTCCTAAATTGAGGAAGACACACAAAGGTGGCTAGGTGGTTAGAACAGAACTGGTGGACATGCATATTTTTAATACAAAACCCATAGCAAGAGATGCCTTTCAAAGAGTAGGGTGCCTCTCTTTCTATCAAAACATGCAGAGAGGCCATCCAAAGGTAGAAAGATAGTTTGCACTACAATTTGATGGTAAGAAAACTAAGGTTGGGGATTTGGAGTTTGAAGTTACTAAAGCCTCTATCTCAGCTGCAACAGGGATCCCCATTACAGGTGAAAGGTGGTTCAAAGCCATGAATTTGAGTTCAGCCTATGTAAAAGATCATTTTAAACCTGAATATCAAGCCAAAGACTTGTCCAAAAGCATGCCAAGGAGTCAATTGATTGAGAAATTTGAAAGATTATTGAAGATCATACAAAGATACTTGTGAAGGGAGATTCAACACCTTGTACCAGTACCATATAAGGTTTTTGCTACATTTTACTGGTAAGGTTGAGATGAATGTTCCTTATTACTTGTTGAGAAGTATAGGCAAGATGTCAGACATGATACAAGCCAAATCCAAGGATGTGGATTCTATCCTTTTCCACTCTGGACTAATCAGAATGTTGATCTCTGAGGAATTGGTTAAGAAAGAGATTTCGTGGGAGAATTTTGTTGTTAATTCTCATTTCAAGTTGGATCTAGCACCAACTCTTCAATCATAGAGGAAAAGTCCTTTTTCACCCACCAATACTTCTAAAGCAGGGACCAGTAGGAAGAGAAAGGGAAAAGCCCCTGTTCAGGTTGCAGAGATCAACAAGTAGGTCACAGAAGCTGAGGAGGAAGTTTGTCCTTCTCCACATAGAGATTTTTCACCACCTCCTCCACCAGGGTTAGAAGAGGTGCCTTCTTCTACCAAAGCTTCATCTAGGAAAGGGAAGAATATTATTTTTCCCTCTTCTCCTCCAACAACTGAAATCAAGGGTAAAAGACCTTTCACAAGGTCATCAATTCCTAAGGAGGTTTTCCAAGAGTAGTCTTTACCAGAAACCCCTATTCAAAAGAAGAAGGGTAAGAGCATTGAAAATCCTGTGGAGGAAAAATCAGAAACTCTTATTCAGAGGAAGAAGGGTAAAGGTAGTTCTCAAACTACTGAAGGGAAACAAGAAACCCCTATACAGAAGGGTAAGGGTAAAGGTACTAAAATAACTTTGGAGAGGAAAGAAGAAACCTCTTAGAAAGGCATTGAGAAGCTCGTTGAAAGAAAAGACAAAAACCATGTGCAGAGAAAGAAGATTAAAAGTAAAGCCAACAAGGAACCTTATGAGGAAGACAAGACACTTCCCATGTAGGAGGAAGAGGAGTTTGAGAGAAATCCTAGTGAGACTGTGCATGCCACTATTCCTCCTGATAGTCAAACCTACAAAAGACTTATCAAGAAGCTTAGAGATGCAAGAAAACAAATAGCTCATCTTAAAGCAGAAGATAAGGTCCACTTGGCTCAGATGAAAGAGATTATGGATGGCTACAGTTACACCCTTGACTTGGAAAGGTTCACAACAAGAAGAGCCAAGCCGCTTCATAGACAACTAAAGAATCTTTATAGACAGAACAAAGACTTTCAGTCTCAGAACAAGAAGCTAAAGGTTGAGCTTAAGCACTTTCAAGATGAGGTATCCCAAATAAATTTACAGGTGTTGGTTGAAGCTACCATTGAGGATGACAAACCAACAGCTAAGGAGAGCACAACTAAACCAAAGAAGCCTATCAATGCTAAGAAGAATAAGTCTACTATGTCAATTGAAGATCCTCTTTCTACCAGAAAGAGTATGAGGTTAAGTGTCAAAATGAAAAAATAGTTGGTAAATCGTAAGCCCATTTTTAAGGATGTATCTTTTTGGGAGGGTTAACCAATATGAAAATATTATATCTGCCATCTATACAATATTCTAAGCACTTAACTATTTGGGTTTTGGGTTTTTGCAAAGTGCTAGCTTCCCCATTGGTAGAAGGCATTACCTATTGTGCAGTCAAGGCTCTTGATTAAAATGGTTTAGTCATCATGAAAAACCACAAATTATTCTGCACATGTTCAAGGATTGAAGGCGCTGCAATTTTGTAATGCTAACCAAACTTGCACATAGACGTAGCATAAGTGATGCTACCCAATGGTGCTACCTAATATTTCACATAGGGGAAATAATTGGCACACAGGCACAGAGAAAGTGACGCTACCTAATGGTGCTACCAAATATTTCACAGAGGGTAAAGGTTTGCACACAGGCACAACACAGAGGTGCTACCTACAAGAATTACCTAATATTGCATAGAGAGAAGAGTCAGTATACATATGCAGCACAATGACGCTACCTACAGGTGCTACCTTTTCTCCTTGTAGTGCGCTACCTAGATTTGCTACTCAAGGAAGCTGCCGATACAGACCAGGGATCTAGGGGGACCAAGCTAAAAACTTTTGTATAAGTTGATGATGAAGAAGGATGGAGAAGTAGTAGCTAACATCATGAAGACAACCATATGCTTTGAAAGACACATGGAAAATATGCAGCTACATAGCGAAAGGGAATCAAATTAGTTTGAAATTCAGTTGGATTAGTCACCAACATTTTCCTGTTTTATAGCATAGGTGGTTAGATAAGTTGTTAGATCAAATAAATGTTTAGAGTTTTTCAAGGGAAGGAGGCCAGCTCGTACCTCTAGCTATTGCCTCCCTTTTGTTATAAATAGATAGATCATTTGTTTTAGTAGGTTCGGATGGTTGAGAAAGGCTCCCTTATACTGTAATATTTTGATGAAGTAACTGTGATCTAGTGATGTACCGGACTTAAGACTTTTTGACTAATAGAAATCAGCTTCTTTTTCAGCCTATTTTCTTTGTATGCTAATTGTTCATGCTTTGAATGGCTCACATAAATGATTGTGGTGATGTTATGATGGATGTTTGATCATTATGTTATCATGATATTTATTTAGTTTCCTTAGTTTCTTAGTTCAAGAAGATCTTGTGTTAAGAAACTTTCCTCCTTAGGCTTTTGTGGACCTAATGTTTACAACAGCCCCTACACTTCTCTCATTCAAGTCTTCCCTCTATTCATACTTACTCCCAAACTATTGATTGAAATTAGCCAAGACCTTATTTGCTAGTGCATGTTAGCCCTATTATCTGAGTTAGAACATTATCACTTGAGTCCTTTTCCATTTGACCCTTTAAACACCCTTACATTCACTTACAAATTGATGGGTACTGGGCTTACCTTCCATGCAATCTAAAGGTGACTCCTAGTGCTAATAGAGGGAAATCTAAAAGAATTAGGAAACTAGGAAAAAGTAGGAAACATAAAAAGAAAGGGGAAATACAAGGAAAAAGAAGAAAGTCTAACTTAGTAAGGTATCTAGCATTAAATAACTTTCTAAATTAAACTCAACTAGTAAATTAGTAAGTGAGAAAGTCATTAAAACTTGTAAGGGAATATGGGGACACCTAGGAGCGATTCTAGGAGTGACTTTAGGTGAGTGAGGGAAATACGGGTAATTAATTAATTAATGAAATTAATTTAAATTAATGAAATTAATTTATGGAGGAGTGAAGGGGATGGGTAACACATGTACGAGGAGGAGTTTTATGAATTAAATCATTAAAAATAAATTAAAAGGGATTTTGGGAAAGCAATTGAAATAGAAAATATATATAAAGGAGGGAGGAGGAGGGTGATGGATCTCTTCAGTTATGTGTAACGTTACGCTGTAGAATTTTATAATTGACTGACTTAGCTTGTGGGAGTTGGAATACCCAACTCGGTGAGGAGTGGTAGCTCAGCCTTTCGAGGCGAGCTGGGAGCTAGATTCTCTCTGTTTTAGTGTGCATGGCCCCTTTGTGGCTTGGGGAGCTAAGGGGGAAGAAGAGTACCCCTAGTGTTGGCTGGGAGGTACCGGTGAAGTTTCATCGATTGATAAGAGGGAGTTGAACGGAGCACACGGGACAACAACTCAGAGCGGGTGACTTGGGCTACAGTACGCTTCCTTTAATTTTTCATGATTGATTACTAGTATACTTACTCTTTTAGTTATGTATTTTGCTTCGGTAAAGAAAATGATGGTCTTAGAATTTATTTGATAATTGAATTCCCCCATAGCCGTAATCTCGTCGTCATTTGATTCCCTTGGCTTTGATCCCTGCATGTCTTGACCGTCCTATGGTTTATTGATTTGTGATGATTTGCAGTTTATTTTTTCCTTTGTCCCTAGCTCATCAGTCCATGCCTGAGCAGTCGGCCAGGAGCTAGATCTACGATCATCATTTCCATGTTAATAAACCTATGGATCCAAATGCCCTACTTTTCTGAGTGCAGATGATGAGAAAAGTATGTTTCTACCCAGCCGTCTGCCCATGTTGATTGTTCTTGGTTGAATGATGGTCATTGCACCTTCTAGCGAATGATTACCTTATGCCTTGTTCATCTTTGTTTCCTACGATTTACCCCACACTTTAATTTATTTGAGAATGAGTTTAGCCTGCGTTTTTCCTCCTGTTGATAGCCCTTACATTTGTTGGGGTTGCGGTTTTTATATTTTTCTATGCATTTAAATTCATTGAAGACGTTTTCTTGATAGCAAGATGCTCAATGAGTGAAATCAGAATATCTATAATTTTCCTTTATTTTTGTTGATTCCCAGTTAAGTGAAAAGAAATGGTATTTAATGTGTTTGCGTTTTTTTTTTTTTTTTTTGATCACGTTTCCATTGATAGATGTAATACTCTGGAAATGCCATTTTAAGACTGCATTATTACCACAATTTGATTGCTCTGCTTTTTTCCTGATTGTGTTTTCATGGCTGGGTGTATCACTGGCGATTTGCCAACTTCTTAGGTCTGCATTCGTTGCATTTATTGGGCGTTTGCCTTCTTTAAGACTGAAATCGTTGCGTGGGTGTATCACTTGCGTTTCCTTTACAAAGATGCATATCTGATACCTTTGCTGCCTGGCAAATTTTCCCTAGTCTGTTTTAACTTATCAGTGCATTTCGACTGTGTAGACTAGTGATTTTTACATTTCCATTCTATGGTGAATAATGTACCATGACTTCATTTAATGGAAATGTGATTTTAATTAATGGCAATTACAAATTAAATTTGATGGAAATGCGGATATATATCTCTTTAATGTACAGTGACCTACTTTAATGGCAACGCGAATGTATTTCTGGAAAATACAAACCTATGTTTATTTAGTTCCATTCTATTACTAGCAAATGTGATCATGTGGCGAATAATGTACAACGATTATATATTTCCTTTCTGCTGTGTGTATGGTACCATGACTTTTTCCCTTAAGACAACCTTTGTTGCCTGTGTACCTGGCATTTGCCCATGGTTTGCACTCATTTCATTTTTAACTGACAGCCAGTGCATAAATTGATTACTCACATTATATACTGAGTGGTATTTTATTTAGATTACCTATGACTATGCGATCTGCATGCATTTCGTTTTTTTTAATTGACAACCAATGCTTTAATTTGATTAAAAACACATTTTCTATTTAGTTGTACTGTATTTATAATGCCATGTGACTTATCAACCTACTCGCATTTTGTTTTATTTGATAGCCATTGTGTAATTACACAGTAGTTTATAGCAATGAAATTTTACATTTACTTACACAACAACTTCTTACCCTTTTAGACAACCACCTCATGCATTTTATGAATAGCAATAGTTGACCAACAAATTTATCAAAGAACTTATTTGGACACACTATAAATTGTATATTAAAGTTTTGATTAATAATTCATACAACCTTGTCATTTAAGTTAAACTGGTTAAATTTCGGCTGGTTATTTTTGACATCAATGTTGTTTTTGGGGCAGCATGGATCACCTTTAAAAATGTTAAGAGTTCACCTTTTTAATGAACAATGTATATTGCTAACAAGTGTTGATTTGGTTAAATGCCTATTTTAGTTCACCTTTATGATAGCTTTGATGACAATAGTAATGATAAAGGTCCACTCCTTCGCCCCTAGACTTCTTGCTTGACAGATATCAGGATGCATTAGACATCATGATTATGGGTGTATTAGTCTTTTAGCTTGCACAAGCATAATGGATGAGATTTTAGTAGATGCTCAACTAAAACCTTACTAGCCTTTAGTTTTTGGCAGTTTTGCGCCTCGTGCCTTAGGTCGAGCTGGAAGGGGTGATTGGTCTGTCTATACACCACAGGTTGTCTTGTAGGAAACAAGAATCCTATGGTCCTTCGCACAATATAATTCAAAGGTTATATTGCATCTTGTCTACCCATTGCTCCGTGGCATAGGCATAGTCTTCCTGTCAGTTATTTCAGTTCCTAATGCATCAAAGTTTCTAGAATCCTTGGTCCAGATATGATGTGTCACGCCAAGGTTATAGTCATGTCTATCCCCTAGGGATGACATGATTCCTGATGAGGGGATCATTGCATGCCCTAAGGTATATATTCGAAGGATAACTTAGGCAATGTTTGTGCCTTCCGTGTGGTTGTTGTTGGCCGATGTGAGATGTTGTTAGCACTTAGGTTGTTACGCCTTCATACTTTTGGTTTGCACGTTTTGAGGTTCTAGTCATTGGTCGTCAAGGTCGTTGTGTTGGTATGGGGGTGTTGTCCCTTAGCTTGTAGGGTGGATAGTCATTCCTCTTTGTTGTTCTACGCATGTTTTACCCAGTTTCCCTTGTGCCAGTGCATGGAGTCATAGTTGCATGTTGCCTGGACTGTGTGCTTGCATTCTTTGTCAGTGGTGTGGTTAAAATGTTGTCGTTGTCGCCTTCTTTCCTTTTAAAAATAAATAAATTTTCACTTATGCTTCCCTCGTATTCGTAATGATGGGGTCGTTACACTATGTTGGTGAGAGAAGTAAGATCATCTATCGATATTCTCATTTTCGATAAGGGGTCGACATATTTCTATTGGTATACCAATGGTAGAAAAGGGAAAATTACTAATAAGCAGTGTATCAAAGAGAAAGGGATGAATCCCACAAAAACATGATGTATCGGCAAAAGAAATATGAACCTCACCGATACACCATGTATCAAAAAATATGGGGGGAATCTACACTGATTGAAAAGAGAATATGGGGGGTCTACACCATGAAACTCATATCTACTTAATGTCATAGGAAATCCAATAATGAAATCCATTAAAATAACATCTCATTTTGTTTCCAATATCACATGTGGTTGTAACAATCATACTGGATGTTGATATTCAAACTTCATTTACTGAGACTCAAGACGTATATCTACAAAATTAACTATATCCTTCTTCATTTATTTCCAAAAGAATAATGGTTTAGGTCAACATTCATCTTCTTGACTCCTAGATGAACCATATAAACTAGTTTATGATCTTCTTTTAGTATCAAATCACAAATTTCATCATTTAGTGGTACGTATATCCTTTTGTAATATTGTATTAATCCATCATCATCCAAAGCATATCCTTCATATTTCAGAACTCTCATTACTTCATTTTCTAGCTCCAATTTAACTTCTTTGTACCATTCATCTTCTAATTGTATATTCAATATCTTTTCTTGTAAATTTATTTAATGGCATAATTGAGAAGACATGTGTCCTGTGACTCAAATAATTTATTTATCACTCTATTTACCATTTATTTAATGTACGATATGTTGAAATCATAGTCGCTTAGCAATTATGACCACCTCCTCTGCGTAACATTAAAATTATTATGTGTAAATATGTGTTGAAGTATGCAATGATTTGTCTTCAAATTAAATTTCCTTCCAACTAAATAATGCATCTAAATCTTAATGTGTGAACTATTGTCACAAGTTCCAAATGATGCACCATGTAATTTTCTTCATGCATTCAAAGATTTATTGAAGCGTAGGAAATTACTCTACCTTCTTACATTAGTACTCCACCTAATCCTTCATGTGGACTTGGATACAATTATATATTGAAAATAGTGTTTTAGGATATTATTGAATCCCATCGAGCTCAATAGCCTTGAACAAGTACTTGAACCAACACATAGGTACTTTTGAGGTAGTCTTTGGCCTCAAAGTGCGATGTAGGTACCATGAGTAGGTTTTGTGCACTGCAAATGTTTGTTGAGGCATAAACATTGTTGGGCATACTAGAGGGATATGGGTGAAATTATTAAACCACAACAAATGCCTTGAATGAGAATCTATATCATCCCCAAACCATGATCATTCTCTAGTCCATAGTTGGGCTTCTTTAACGTACACATGTGATATAGAATCCATGAATATATTTTTTGCATTCAAAATGGTCTTCATGATCTAAATATTGTCCGGGAGAACAAGGGTTCTACGCCATAAATGAAGGTTTTCTAGAGTTCTAGCATTATGGTTAGGGGAGGAAAAAACTTAGGCCTTAGGCCCTATATTCCGCTTCTTGGGATCAATCGCTATGAAAAACACTTACAACCACAACACAAAACCTCTATATGGTATGTTTGGCATCAAGGTCGGATATAGATTCCATTACGATATTTTACACACCAAGGATGGGTCATAGGGCCTTGAACATGGATGACATAATAAAATAAGTTCCTTGAGATATGGTTGAATTTTCTTAATCCCAATATCCTTGAATGAGTCCTCATACCAACTCATGAGTCCTCTAAGAGGTATATGAGATCCTACTATCATTAATTGGTTTTATGCATTAGTGATGGCCCTAGGGGGTAAACCATGGTTGAAAAGGAAAACAAGGGTTTTACATAGGGAAAATAACCTTCTAGGTTTTACATATGAAGAAGGCTCCCAACCATGACATTTTCACTCTCTGTTGGTCTTTGATCACCGAGTGGAATTTTAGACACCATTAGGTTGTTTGCACAAAGAGGATGGGCTTGATAGGACTATTCCCAAGAGATGAAAATAGGTTTTAATGATAAAGCTTTTTTTATGAAACATATGTCCTGATGTTAAAGGAAATGAAAATTTTACAAATTTATGAATATATACAATAAAAATGTGTGCACATTATTAATGCATATATATTACTAACGTGTGTGAATTCTTGTAAATTAAAAAAAATGGTAGGAATACCTCCTTTTCTCTACGTGTTGGATGAGTTGGCTACTTTGGCTTTAGCTTTGGAATGATAAACCTAGTGGTTCATGTTGCATAAACAAAAACACATCCATTTTCCTAGCTCCTTTTTCTTATATTTAGTTTTAATCACACTTTTAAATATGATCCACACAATCATTGTTGATGAAATTGTACAACTTATAGAGATTTGTACACATATTTTAAATATGTCTTCTTAAGAAAATAATATTTATTTCTAGTTTTTATTTGTACATGTATCATAATTCTAAAAGAGATATGTCCTTTATTTCTATCATACTTTTTTATTACCTAACCCATCTAGAAAACAAATTGTATGGTGAGTAAGGATAGACAAAACCTGCACACTAAAACAATTAAATTGATTGATTATGTTAAGACATTCAAATGTGGTTTTAACATTGAACCTTGTTATTTTAGGGCTTCACTAACTTTATTGATTTAGAAAAATATAAAATTAACATTAACAAATATGTGAAAACAGTGGCACACAAGAACTAGTTGTTATGAAGAAATTCCTTCATTTTGATACTAAACCAACATCAAAATGCAAATATATGCATTGTATTTTAGAGAAAAAGTACCCTACCAATGTTAGAAAAATGTGAATCTTTAGAATTATAATTTTCCATAAAAAAAAATTATATATTCTAAATATTATTTGTTTTTCTATATATCATTTTCTTACACCATATTTTAATAGGCTGTGTATGTACTTTTAATAATTCATCCTAGTCAACATATTTTTGTTTTCCTATATTTGCATTGCAACTAGGCTGTTGACATGTTGTAATATGAAAGCATTAACTTTCACTATCCCATATACTAATTTTCATATTGGTGATACAAAAAGTGCTTATGAATAATTTAAACATCCCATAATAACTATATTGCAAGTTGTCATAGTGTGTACTATGCCCACAGATTGAGTTCAAAGAAACATCTTAATACTCACTTCATTATTGAGCACAACAATGCAAGATAAATACTTTTATATCAAGGATGGGTAAGAAGGAAAATTCTATTAGTAGTGTGATGAATGTTCCAAGAATGTTCCAATTTCTTTGACTAGCATGGTTACACACGGACATAAGATTGTGCATTTTTTCTACTTTAGCTTTTCCTTCCCAAAAACAAGTTAAAACTTTACTATGTTTTAATTAGCTAAATGTATTAAAAAGATTGAAGAACAAATGGTGGATTGATATGGGGATTTGTTATACATTATAGGAACATCAAACATTTCATTTCATAATTCTATATTACAAACTAAATCTTATTAAAAATGTTGTTTGGTATATAAGCATGATGATATGCAAACTCCTGAGTTAAGTGATAATACTACTTATAAGTGAAAAACAAAATTATCACTAGTTTTGTTGTTGGAAATGAATAATTGTACAAAACATAACACAAATATCTGTGTATGCATTTTCATCCATTAAAATATAAATAACGGTTTCTAACATTCTTGATTCTTGACATTGTATTCCTCTTAGTGGGATATCCACATAAAGAAACACATGGAACTTATGGGATATTATGAAATGGAATTAACATAGATACATATTTTCACTACATGAGATGATGGGAACTTATAGGAAATGTGAGGGCCAATGTTCCTTCATCTTCTGTATCTAATTTTTGAATTATTTGACTTCAATATCTATGGATTCATTCCTATTAGATAGTAACTACAAGACACTTGGCATTAAAGAAAGTTGATATTTAAAAATCCAATTTATTTATGATACACTAGTTACCCAATATAAAAAAATTTGTTTGGGATGAAAAGTGGTCACTTAATATTAATGTGTGTTAGTGGTTTCTTAATGTTTTTCTACAATTACTTAGAGGGAAACCCATTTATTAAACCTACATGTAAAAGGACCACTTAAGTTGGAAGAGATAAAGAATTGAATATAAACATATATTTTAATAAAAATAATATAAATATATGTTACTTAAATTGGAAGAGATAAAAAATTGAATATAAACATATATTTTAATAAAAATAATATAAATATATGTTACTTAAGTTGGAAGAGATAAAGAATTGAATATAAACATATATTTTAATAAAAATAATAAAAATATATGTTTCAATCTAAAAGGAGGGTATTGACAAGGGAGAGGAACAATATTAGCATCAAAATATAATTTATTGGGAAAATGTTTTAAATTATTTCAAACATAAGCCATTCATGAACATTGAGTAATCAAAGATGAAATTTGGCTTTATATAGTGTGGGAAATAGGCTACAACATTAATATACAACTCACCCATGATGTCATGGATCTTACTTGAGGGGAAAGTTTCACACTATTGATGATCAATATTTTGAACCACTATGTAACAAGTTTATATATGCATTCTCTCCAAGGGATGATATTTTAGAGGGACAAATATTTATATTATAATTTTCATATGTAGATTTTGCAATACAATTAGGTAAGGAAAGGGGTCAATGTTTTTTGATATTCAAATGTAATTAGTGAGTCTTATAAGGTATAGGTTGAATGGTGTAAGAATATTAAAATATCAAAGATAAAAAAAGTTTTGTATATAAATAATTTTTTTCAAAATCAATGATTGACTAATGAAACATAAAGATATAAGCTCAATGATGTTAGTAAAATTATATGAGCATGGTCACCAAAATAAATATGCTCATGAGAGAAAACACAAATAATTTAGAAGGGATTTACAATAATTAAGGAAAAATAATAACAAATGGGGCATAATGGGGACACTAAGCGTGATGTTGTTGAATGAGATTCTATTTGAAAGAATTATTGAATGAGACAATAATGAATTCTTTAATTGTGATTTTTTAGTGGTATGTATTTTGTAATAACACATAAATTTGATGATTTATGTATTATTTCAATGAAAAACTATTAAAGATAATTTTTTCTCTCCTCTCTTGGCCTAAAATGTGGGTTTTGTGAATGTTTATAGAGTAATGTAGTTATGATATTTTCATATAAAGAGTATTGTATTTATAATATTTTCATATAAGGAGTAATGTAGTTATAATTTTTTTTCAAATGAGGTATTCTTAAGAGTGATGGGAATTTGTATAGTTATGTGCTAATAGATTCTTGGTTCAAATTCCCCCTAAATTAGAGTGCACTAGTCTATATCTATGAGCGTACTAAGGATGTCATCCCTGTGAACAAATTTATCTTAAATTTTAAAAAAATAGTTTTTATAGGTAAGAAGGATAGATTTATAGTCTAAGGATAGAATTATAATACACAATGATTTGATATATGGTTCCTATGTGTATGCATGGTTGATGAAAAGTGTATTTTTTATTTAATTATTTATGAAAATGTATAATCACTCAATGTAATGAAAACATATGTTTATATTTTTCTTTAATGTTTAATATATTTAGAAATGTATTTGATAGTGATATATATGTACATCATTAAATGAAACATTGTACATTAATATTGAAATTTTATATATGTATTGAAATTTATATTAAAAATATTAAAATGAAAATAAACATTATAGTAATTTGATGAATATCTACATTTTTAGGATAAAAATTATCAATTCATATTTTAAAAAGTATCAATATTCATACTTTTGCAATCCAATTTATCTTCGCACACTAAAAATTAACATCACACTTTCTAATTCTAAATTCTAATTTATAAAACCAAAATTCATAAAATATTCCTTAGATAACCCTAACCCAATAACTAGGTACATGATTTAGCTTATCATTTGTGTGTATGGAAGACTTAGATATTTAATTTTGTGTTTTGAAATAATTTTATGTTTCATTATATTTTATGGTGATGGCATTGAAATGAATGGAAATATTAAATATTGTATGACAATTTAAGAAATTTGACGTCATCTATTTCATGTTCTAAAGCATCCTTATGTTGGATTACATTTTATGTTGATAAAGTATTGATTTATATTTTGTCATGATTCAATAATTTTTTTGTTGATGATTTGAAGATGTGTAACTAGATAGTACATTAGGTTATCATGTATTAATTTATACATACATTAATATAAACCTATCTTGATTCAATACTTAAAGGGTTGGATTTAATTTTTTTTTATTTCTTTTGATATTTCTTTTTATAAAATTAAATAGACTATTAAATAATATCATTCATGTGATTAATATCTTATGTTGGGTTTGTGATATATTCTTTGTAAGAACAACCTTATATGTTGTGTTGCATCGAGTGTTCGGGGGGTCATAGCGGGAGGATCCCCCTGTGCGGGGGGTTGCAGGGGGTTGGGAGCCCCCCCCAAAAAAATTGGCGGTTTCTGCGTCTGTATTTTAGCGATTTTTTGGAACATTGTTTTCACCGACGGTTTTCTAATTCTGTTTAAGGAATTATGGTTGTTGACTAATCCGGGTCAATGGATCAAGGGTTTGGGATGTCACAGGGTACTATACATACATACATACATACATACATACATACATACACACACACATACATACACACATACATACATATATATATATATATATTGTAATTTAAACAATGAAGAATATGATGAATATAGAATTAGAGGTGTGACCCTAAATAGGTAGCTAGTTTTTTCAGTTTGGGTTTCCAAGGTAAAATATATGTGTGATGTGTGTGTGTGTGTGCCATTGTATCTTTTCTATTTTTATTAAGATTTCATTTGTAGTAATTTATTGTAGAAGGTTAAAATATACATTTGGTACCAAAGAAGTTATTGGCTTGAGAAGAATGTCTTTGTGGTCGGGGGTTTGGCTTGGGTCTATGATAAACCTTATTAGAGTGGGAGATATGCAATATTGATTCTTTCGGTAAAAAAAAATGGCGAGCCATTCAAAAATAGAGATCGATAAATTTGATGGGAAATTTTTTGAGCCGTAGAATATTAAGATGGAAGATCTATTGGTTGAAAAAGATCAGTGGATTGTTGTGGATCTAGGTATTGCACCTATAGGAATGTCAACAAAATACTGAGAAAAGTTGGACTGTAAAGTGAAGAGCACAATTTGGTTGTGTCTTTCAGATTCAATATTACTAAATGTATTAGGGGAAGCTACAACCAAGGAATTATGGGATAAGTTAGGGGATTGGTTTCAGCCAAAATCCTCAGTAAACAAAATGTTCCAGAGGAAGAAGTTATACAACCTGAGGATGAAAGATGGAGACTTGGTGACAAAGAATTTAAAATCCTTCAATACTGTGGTAAGTCAACTATTATCTGTTGATATTGATATTTTCGATGAATATAAGTGCATTAGTTTATTTTTATCTATACCAGACTCATGGGATAGTCTGGTTGTGGCCATAGATAGTAATGAAACTACTTTAATTTTCAATGATGTGGTCTCAACCTTTTTTCAGAGGAGATGAGGTGGAAGAACATTGAAGTTTAAAGAATAGATTCATTATTTGAAAGATGATGCTCCCAATAAAGAGACAGATTTAATTCCTTTAGTGAGATATCTAAATCTAGGGGAAAATGTAAATTTCCCAAAAAATTTGTAAAAGTATGTTGGAGATGTGGAAAAGAAGGGAACTCCAAGAAACAATGTAGACCCAAAAGTGTTGAGAGAGGGAAGGGATATGATGATGCCCCTTATATAGAAGAAAAAACCTCTGTAGATGAAGGAGGAGATGTGTACTTTGTTTCTTCAAGAATACATGCAGATCATGAGGCATCGTTGGTTGACTTAGGTGCATCCTTTCATATGAATCCTCATAGGGAGTGGTTTTGAAAATATGAAAGGTATGATGGAGGTGATGTTTTCATAGGTGACAAATCAACAACCAAAATCATAGGATGAAGAAAATTTATGTTGAATCTCATGGCTGGAAGGATTAGAACAATCCCTAGTGTTCTACACATCCCACGGTTGGCCAAAAATTTCATTTCTATAAGAAAAATGGATGATGCAGCGGTAAAGATAGTGCTTGAGAAAGAAAAATGTAGGATGGTTCGAGAGGAAATGAAGTTGATAAAGGGAGTTTAGATTGGAACCCTGCATAAGTTTTTAGGAAGCACTATTAGTGACGGGTGCAACAATTCCATTATTCCTAATATTGGAGTTGAAGAAGAGAAAAATACTATAGTATTTAGAGAAAATACTATGTTGTGGCATCAAAGACTAGGACATATCAGAGAGAAGGACCTTCCAATACTACACAGTAAAGGTATGGTTGAAGTTATGTCTAACTACTCTCTAGAGTTTGATTTCTGTGAACATTACATATATGGGAAGGAAAATTGGGTAAGATTCATCTATGGTGCAATGAGGGAAGAAGGAATTTTATAGTTGGTGCACAATGATCTGTTTAAACTTGTGTCGGTTCCATCAATGGGAAATTATTTGTACTATGTCTTATTTATAGATGACTTCTTGAGAAATACATGGATTTATTTCCTCAGGAAGAAATATGAAGTATTTGACAAATTCAAATAGTTTAAGGATCTTATGGAGAATCAAATAGAGAAGAGAATTAAGGTACCATAGATGAATAATGGTGGAAAATTTTGTAAGAAGTGCAGTACATCAAAAAAGAAGACTAGTCCATACACACCTCAACAAAATGGAGTTGTAGAAAGGATGAACATGACGCTGATGGAAAAATAAAGGAGCACGCTCAGTGGTGTTGTGTTAGGACATGAATTATAAGCAAAGGAATTGGGTATTACATTTTACTTGGTCAATTGATCACCCTCATTAGCGTTGGATGAAAATACTCCACACGAGTTATGGACTGGTAAGAAACCCTCTCTTACACATCTTAGGGTATTTGGCTATGATGGCTATGTTCACATTCCAAAGGAAAATAGGAGTAACCTAGATAAAAAGGTTGAAAAGTGTATCTTTATTGGGTATAAATTTGGTATAAAGTGTTATAATCTTTGGAACCTACAAACTAAGAAGGCATTATATAGCCTAGATGTGGTATTTAGAGAAGTCAAAGATGTTTTCAAACATTAATTTATACCAAGGTAGGAAGAAATAGAGAAAATAGAGTTTGAGTTGAAGGATAATGAACTAGACTCTACATACAAAAAAAAAATAAGAAGAAGAAGATATTCATAGTCAGTATTGAGGAGATCAGTTTGGGAAAGAAGGAAACAAGAAAGGTACAATCCACCTAATTTTTGTTCAAATTTGTCTTCGTTTATTATTGATGATCATCCTAGAATTGTTAGGGAGGCAATGGATTTGGAGGATGGAAAACTCTGGAAAAAGTACATGGTTGAAGAAATGAAAACCTTAGATAAGAATGAGGATTTGGATTGTTGATCTCTAGAAAAATTTATAGCAACCAACACGGAGAAATTTCCCAATCAACATGACAAGGAAAAGACCCTCTAGCAGAGGTTTTTGCGGACACCCCTATAAAAATATCCCAAAAGTCCGTTTATAGAGTATGATATTAGCGGAGGTGAGTGGGTTGAGGTTTTAGTGGATGTTTTTACATCAATGATTTTATAAGTACATAACGAACCGATGCATTTTCTACAATATGCGCATCGATTCTCTTAAAAATAGCACACCGTAACAGGGTTATTTCAATTAAAGAAAAATATTATCCGATGTGCTACAGAAATAAGGACACACCAGAAATAATGATGCACCGTAATAGCATTATTTTAAAAATCTACGGTGTGCAACGTAACAATGGAAACAACAATGTGCTATTAGTAGAGCACACCATTATATGGTTAAATAAAAAACATTTACACACCAATGTAGGATTGTGTAAAACAATATATTCAGGTGCACTCCATTGTATAATGCACACTAGTGCTCCAATATGGAGCACCATGTTAGGGTTAATTTCCAAATTTAGGCAGTGTGCGATATAAAACCAATCACACTATGGCGTCTATTATTATACCGCACCATTTCATGCTTAAACAAAAAAAAATGCACTATTGTAATTTTTTTTTAAATGTATGGCGGTGCACTATGTAATCGTATACTCATTGGTGCGCACGCGTGCCCAAAAACACGTGCATCATGCTAGGGATGTTTATTTTTTTTTAAATATAACCAGTGCGGTCATTAAACATGAATGGACCAGTGCAGTTGTGCATTAGACACACTAGAACATGGTTTTATTAAAAAAAATTATCGAAGGTAAAAATCATTTTTACCATTTTCAGTGTTGTAGAGCTCAAAATCACTGGTGCAACCTTTTCCTATATAGAGTGTTGATTTTTCATAAGATAGGTTAAGCATGTAGTTCATTTAATTTCATCATGTCTTAACCATAAACAAGAATTTTGCAGCAACCAAGATCACAAAAAGAAACACTATGCACAAGAACACAAGATATATCCTGGGAAACC
>JASDQU010014842.1:129979-141061 GCA_032191745.1 Picea mariana
ACACGTTCACCTGTGCTCATTCACAAGCATGTCCATTCTACAGATTGTCTTCCCACTGCCACCAATAGGAGAATCATCTGGAGTCTTCTCATCAACTCTGCTACTCATAGGATGCCATCACATCATATTTATTTATGTTCACATGATGATGTACCCAACACTTTTGGGATTTCCCACGTTCACCTTGTGCTCATCCACAGGCACATCCTAACTCAACATATCTCTTTTAACCTAGATAATCATCTAGATTTCTTTTCACTCACGCCATGGAGGACGTCATCGCTATGTTCCTGACTCTGTCCTAGGCAGAAACCACAAACCCTTCATATTCTCTTTGTCTCAGGTTTGTAAGATGAGATAAAGGATTCACATAGCTCCTATGTTCCACATCTCATAGGCTTGTAAGCTGGAGGATGTCTCCCATAGTTGCATTCATTAACACTCCCTCTCAGCTATGGAGGCATTCTTTACCCTGCCAAGTCTCACACAAATGAATTTTAAATTTTGTCTTGGCTGGAGTTATCGACACTCCCTCTCAACTAGGGAGCCATTCTTCAAAAATTTAATTTGGTGAAGATATCTGCAATCTACTCATGTGTAGGAAGGTACTAAATGAGTATGATTTTCCTCTGCATCTTATCTCTAAAATAAGGATGTTTCATCTCATTGTATTTCGATCCATCAGGAAACACTCGGTTCTCAAGGAGATTTTACTCACGGCTTTTGGTCATCATCATGGGATCCATCTCATGGTCAAGTAAATTTTATAGAAGCTTGTGAAGCCACATTTATTCGCATACTTGATTCTTATATACTCTTCCTCTATGGTACTCAAGGCCACAGAGTTTCATTTTCTGCTGCATCAGGAAACAATGGAAAACTTCACGATAGAACATCAACTGGATGTGTTCTTTCGATCCACTGTACTTTTTGCTCAATTTGAATCGATATATCCTACAAAGTTTCACACTAGAGGCATATCTCAGGCTGTATCCAACTGTGCCTTGTATATATCTCAATACATATTTTTTTGTTGTCTAGTGAGTCTATCTTGGTTGACTCATGAAATGACTAGGCACATTCACTGCATGGTATGAATTCAGTCTAGTGTTAACTAGATACATTAGTGATCCAATCATTTGTGGATCAGTCTCATCTCCAACACTATATAGGTTTGGATCAACAACACTCTTGCTGAAATCAAAACTCATCAAGAATCTATCTATCTGATATAGTTTCCAACTCGTGGATGGTAGTACAGATGGAAGTGTGTCGGTTCACTGGGTCAAGTGTCTCATCATAGACAACTCTCTTTGTTTATGAGAAACCTTTTTCTATGGATCTTGTTTGTATTTATTGATACTTCCATTAGCTGCATGCTTGATCTTATAGATCCACTTGGAATTTACCACAGACTTCCCTTTCTGGTCCCTGAATAATATCTTATGAATCATTCTTTAAGATAAATTGGTTTTCTTATGTTATGGCATCTTTCCATACTAGTTCTCTTGTTGCTTCTCTAAGACAAGGAGTCTCAACATTAATGAAGTGGCTCATGACTGAAGGATAGCTCGAAAATATCTTTTGATTTTCTCGGAATGTGTCTTGAGAGGCTTGTATGTTTCTCTACCTCTTGCAGAGTGAGTCTAGGTAGGCATTTTATGCCTTACTACAATATCTTTGAACATATCAACTGGAGATCCTGGATAACCTGGATTAATGTCTATCTCCCTTTGAATTACTGAAGAGGGATAAGGTATTGTCTCATTGTCAATCTCCATCTGATATTATCTGGTTCTTTGAAAAACTATCTCTTCTTCAAGGACAACATCTCTGCTTGTCTCAATATGTCTCTTACTAGAGATGTCTTTGAAGATTCATTGCATCCTTTCTTCCTAAAGTATCTAGCTTGGAATTCTTCTCTTTGGGTACATGAATTTATATGGTCATGTACATAGTCTGATTCATATCTCATCTAATATGTTTCCTTCTGCAACCTTCATTATGGATTCCTCAAGGTTATCACCTGTGACTTGAACAAGGTCAACAAGACAACAAGAAAGAATAATACTCTTTTGATAATAGTAGATAAAACAAAACACGAATAATCATTATAGTAGCTCCTTTAGAGATAACACTTGTGACCTGTCAAAATCAAAGATCAAAAGTAAGAAATACAATACGAAATAAGGTCAACACTCTTCTAGTGTTGTGATCAAACATTCCTCCATGGTAACCTGGGATCAATGCAAGAAGTTTCTCCTAGAGGAGATGTTAGTTGTATCTATTACATTAGGAATTTATCTCAATATGCTCAGATGATACCAAGTATAATACTTTACAAAGACTGCTACCTCAGCTATAGTGTTTACTTGTAAGGGGTAGTAATCAACTTTGTCATGTGTAATTTCAAATCTTATCAGCTTAATTAATCAAACATGGAACCTGGAGTCTTGTCCTTAAGAATGAGTGTGTGCTTCTTTTATTCCAAGTCTCCTTCACTCAAGATGACAAATGCCTTCTTCAACCTGTCTTTTTGTACTAGGACAATATGTTATCTTGAAAGAAGGTTGGGTTAGAAAATAAACTCTATGATATCAACTTTAATCCATCTAATACCTTGACTTTAATTTTGACCAAAGGTTAGTATGATGGTCATAGCTTCAATATGCAACCTAGATCAAAATAATGTCATAACAAATAGATGCATATCAGAATAATAAAACCTGGGTTGCAATATTCCTCTAAACGTGTTGGATCTTGAGATTCTTTTGGATTTATGGAAAGAGATCCCTTCTCCTACAAATACCGTTTAAATCTTTAACAATTTAAACATATGTGAGTACATACCTCTGATAGGTAGTGTCACCATCTGGTAGAAGTGGTAATAATTACCAACTCTTAAGAATTTAAAGGGTGACTAAAAATGGTACTACAACTAATACTTCAACTGATACTGAAACTGTAACTACAACTACAACTTATTCTGAAACTGCAACTACAACTACAACTTAGGGTTTTATGAGGAAACCCTAATTTTTCAAACTTCAAAATTTTAAATTCTGATCCAGTGGCTAGATGCACTGAGCTAAGACGAGTATGCTGGTACAGTCAAATTTCTGAAAATCCAAATTTTTTCCCCTCAAACTTGACCAGCGGATTGCTGGACTGGTGCTTCTGGTTTTTTGGTACTTCTTGTACTTCTGGTACTTATGGTACTGATGAAAAATAGGGTTTCACTTTTCGGGAGATATACCCACTGAAAAGGAGCGCTGAAGGTGCCAAATAGTTCCTTGGGTTAGGGTGCACTTTTCTAGATGGTTTTGAGGCTAAAAATCTTCTTCAATAAAAGCCCTAATTTTCTTGTACGACAACAATGACGTTTTTCCTTTTTCTTGTGCAATGGGTTCTTTCAAGACCTATGCTCTGATACCATGTTGATTTTTCATAATCTAGGTTAAGCATGTAGTTCATTTAATTTCATCATGTCTTAACCATAAACAAGAATGTTGCAGCAACCAAGATCACAAGAAGAAACACCATGCACAAGAACACAAGATATATCCTGGGAAACCCTTCTCAAACAAGGGAGAAAAACTCAGCCAAATCGTTTTCTATATTATTCAATAGAAATACCTTTCACCACCAAGAATGACTTAGCACACAAGAGTGTCCTTAAGACTTAGAAGACTAGTGTCCAAGAGAGGTGCACACCTTTTCCAAAGAGAAGTACTTGCTGAAATTTCCAAAACATATAAGAAGGATATGATTCTACAATGGAGAATCATCTCCTTCTTAAATTAGACTTTGACTAATTAACAAGGGCTTCTAATGGTGCAAGAGGGTAGAGCTCTCTAAGTTAGATATACTTATTATTATATTTATTATTAATATAATTAATATTCACAATATTAATTATCTTGTTTATGTTAATCATATTAACATAGGGCCGACCTATACCCTTTATACAATAACTAGGGTTACAGGCAGGTCTGACTCTTGAACAATATATAGAAAAGCATATGATACACCCACTAGTGCTCATCCACTAGGGGCACATCCATAGGGATTCCATGGACCTATTTCACTACATTACAAAGATGAACCAGGTATTCACACATTCACTTGTGCTTGTCCACAGGCCTGTCTACTCTACAGATTTGATTTCCCACAGCCACCAATAGAAGAATCATCTAGAGTCTTCTCGTCAACTATGTTGCTCATAGGAGGCCATCACATCATATTTATTTTTATTCACATGATGATGTGCCCAACACTTTTGGGATTTCCCATGTTCACCTTGTGCTCAGCCACAGGCATGTCCTAACTCAACATACTACTTTTCACCCGGATAATCATCTAGATTTATTCTCACTCACGTCATGGAGGAGGTCATATATATGCTCCTGACTTTGACCTAGGCATGAACCATGGACCCTTCATAGGGGTTTTCTCTCAGGTTTGTAACCTGAGAGAAAGGCTTCACATAGTTGCTATGTTCCACATCTCACAGGCTTGTAAGCTGGAGGATGTCTCCCATAGCTGCATTCATCAACATAGAGCTCCCTTCCATCGATTCTTTCCTTGGTTTTCTTCCTTTCATCTGTTTCTCGGTGAGTGAATTTCAAATTTTTCCAATCAATGGGAAAATTTAGGTTTTTTTAGTACATCGCAGACATGCCTCCCCGACGACAAAATGTCCAGGTAATTTCATTGTTTCTTGATAACTTAAATTTTCACCAGATTAAAATTTAAAATTGAGTGAAATTTTAAGTGTAAAAAAAAAACAAAAAAATTGCATGGTGCATTGAAGGCTCTTGGCCTCGCACCATCTATGGTGCAAACTATAAATTTACAAGGAGGACCACATACCTTGTTACCTTTCTCGCCGGTGCATTGGTAAATATAAACACACCGATGTGTCTATTTAATGATGCACCGAAGAAAATCATATAAATAGTGGAGTGGTGCGTCAAAGTACATATAACGCACCAGGATGTTAAAGTACATGGAGAATTTCTCTTATCATATATGTTTTTATGTAATGCTGTAACGACCCCTTTGTTATGACTACAAGCGAAGCCAAAGTGCAATTTTTATTTATTTATTTATTTTTTGTTTTTGGGGCAAGAAGGTGACGACAACAACAATTTAACCTCACCACTAATGACAATCGTAAGCATGTAGTCTAGGCAACAGGAAACTATGACACCATGCACAGGCACAAGGGAAACTGGGTGAAACATGCATCGAATGACAAGGAGGAAAGACTACCCGCCGGACACAAACACGACCACTCCTACAAGATAAGGGACAATGTTCCCATCTTGACACAATGTCCTAGATGAACAAAGACTAGAACCTCAAGGTGCATGAACCAAATGTCTGAAGGCATTCAACCCATGTGCCAAAAGAAAGCTTGCAACGCTCGACAACACTCACACAGAATGCCCCGACTCCGGCCAAGTTCTCATTCGCAGCTATTCCCCAGGGCATACCATGATTCCCTCATCATGAATCATGGCATTCCCAGGTGATAGATGTGTAAATAACCTTGGTGCAAGAATAAGCTATCCGAACTGAGGACTCTAGACAATCTAATGCGCTAGGAACCACATACTGACAAGAAAACCACGCTATGCCCCCAGGCAACGGGTCGACAAGACGCAGATGACAATGCCCAACAAATGGTGCAAGCTATGAATTGACTCAGCAGTGACCATGCCCATAATTGTTAAGAATGTTGTCTAGGGTGAGTCGTGAACTAAACTAACCAACAACCCAATATATCAACATTATAACTTGTTTAACACGACATCCTATAAATGGAATTTCAATGACAAACTTGTACATCACTTAATAGTAATAAAAGTTATTACCTCGGCGTACAACAATCTACCTTGATTATCCTCAAGATCAACCCACTCAAGGAAGGGGTTAGTTAAGGTGACTATGTAAAAAAATATTGCTCATTTAAATACTAACCCTCTGCCATACATCAAATATTTCAAAATCTCGGTGGTACCTTAGTGTTAAATCAAAAAGTTATGCTATAGAAATAAATGTTGCGCTAGCCATTAGTAAAAATCGTTGTGCTAGTCACTAACTCATTTAGCCAACAAGATTGTCGTTCAGTTATTTTTACCAAGGTTAACAAGAACAGATATAGTGGAGTTTAAATTATAGGTCCTTGTCAAGTAGGTTATTGTATGCTTGGTTGTCGGTTGAGGGTTTGCTGGATTTAACGCTGAACACAAGGGTTCTAAGTAATTATTATAAGTTGTCGTTAAAAAAAATTCAGAAGGCAGAATTATTATAAGATAACTTTGTCATCCACAAATATATATGTCATCCATGAATATATATGTCATCCTCATTATCAAAACGGAATTGCTTCCCTTGTTCCTTTCTCTAAACCCTTGGAAGCGATTACTTACTTCCAGAAACTGCATTCAGATTAACTCTAGTAATGTGTCTCCCCAGGATACGAATCCCGAATCAAGCCACCATTTGTTTTTTAACGTTTTCACGCCTATCGACAAGTCCAACTGCCCAATGTAAAACTTTGGCCACAGCATAACCACACATATATATACCATCCTCATAATAAAAGAAGTAATTATTTAACACTGATCCAAGGCAAAAACATTTAAATTATATTATGTAAGAAATAATTCATAATTATTAACTGCCACCAAAAGTTGTCATTATAATCGTTGGTTTTATTAATGAGGAATCACATGTTTCCTTAGGAAAGTGTGCATAGTTTTAACATCGAGGCTGTGAGGTTTTTCAATGAAAAAATGTAGTCAATAAAAGTGAAGAAACCATGCTCTGTAAAATGGGAAGATTCGCACTAAAAGATGGGCATCTTCTCAGTATAAATGGTGGGTGACTTCGTAGTCAAGAGGCAATAAACTCACCTTCAGACCTGTTAATTTGCAGAGGGAAAAAAATAGTATCTAACCCCATAGAGAATCACTGGAAATGGTTCACAATGGCTGAGTTTTAACAGAAGAGAGGCACTGAGTTTTATTGTCAATTCCCAGGTTCCAATCCCCAGAGCTGAGTATTATAGCCTTCCATAAAAATTTCATCCACCAGACACCATCATTGCCGCTAGATTGATGCATGCTATCACTATCAATCGAATGTAATTTGACTACTATAATTTAACTATTATTTCGTTGAGTTTTAAAGTAACAATGCTGTCTAGTTAAAAGAATTTGCATTTTGAAATATAATAATTGTTTAGGTTAATAAATGAGAGCACTGAGATAAATCATGGCATTCGCTGTATAGACACCAGGAAAAATGCCTCCCTAAAATTTAACATCGCAGTTCCTATACATACAATGGAAGTCACTATATCAAAGAAAACGTAGTCAATAAGTTACACCGCAGCCAATCACATGTAAATCTCAGTCAAATTACCCAACCAAGCATGAAAGTTCCTCAATAAAACTACCAAGACAAAGTGCAGAGAAAATAAACCAAAAACATAGAGGGTTATAAAATGCAGAGCCCAAACACAACACAAGGATCAAACACATTCATGTTTATAGAACACAGAGAGTATTATTTCCATGGAATGCATTAAATGCTGAGCTAAACTGTCCAGGAGTATATTGAGACTCAGAGTCAAAATTTAGGGAACATGAATGATAATGGTGGAAATTCTCAACCAAAAAAGGTGCAAGGACCAATCAATCAACCAAGAATCAAACAACAGAGGTAGATGACTTACAGGGACAGCCTTCGCACTCCATCCTTGCATAGAAAAGTAGGGCGTTGAGATCCATAGGTATTTTAACACTAAGGCAACGACCCTAGATCAGGCTCCTGGCTAACTGCTCAAGCGAAGACTGGTGAGCTAGGGACAAAGGCTAAACAACCAAGAAGGTCACAAACAACACAGACAGGTGGTCAAGATGTGCCGAAATATGAAGGCCATGGGAGTCAACAATCGTTGAGCTAGTCTAAGAAAAGTTCAGTCATCAATCTAAAAATTTAGTCTACTTACCTAATCAACATGCAAATCCAAGCATAAAACCTACAACATATACTAAACAAATGAAAAGAGAGTACCATTGACTGTTCGCCTGCTCTGAGTGACGACCGCGCACTCCTTGCAACTCCTGCTTGTCGACCATCGAGACTTCACCGGTACCTCCCAGCCAATGCTAGGGTTACTCTTCTTCCCCCTTAGTCCCCCAAGCAGCAAAGGGGCCACACACACTATCCAGAGATTACAACTAGCTCCCAGCTTGCCTCGCAAGGCTGAGCTACCACTCCTCTCCGAGATGGGTATCCCAACTCCCACAGGTAAATCAGTCAAGTAGATATTTCTATAGCATAACATTCCACAAATAGAATATCCTCCAACCTCCATTACCTCCCTTCATTATATAGAGTTTCGTGGTTCCTTACTTTCCAAAAATTTTCTTTTAGTTAAGTTTTTATAATTAATTTCCTAAAAATTCCTCCCCATACAAGTGTCACCCATCCCCTTCCTTCCTCTTAAATTAACTTCTTTAATTAATTAATTATCTTTATTTCCCTCACCCACCTAGAGTTACTCCTAGAATCACTTCTAGGTGTCCCCAAATCTCTTACAGGTTTTAATAACTTTCCTTTTTATTAAATTGCTTGTTCAGTTTAAATTAGAAAGCTCTTAAATGGTAGATACTTTTTCTAAGTTTCCCTTTCCGCTTTTTCCCTTTTTATGTTTAACTCTTTTCCTAGTTTCTTAAATTTTTAGATTTTTCCTCTTTCCCCTTTTTAATTAGACCTCAAAAAAGCAGGTGTGGAAATGAACCCTTTTTCCCTTTTCTCATTTAATTAATATTTTAAAATTATCAAAATAATAAAACCATTAATTCCCCCTTTTCTTTTAAATTTTATTCCAACAGATTATTATTATTTTTTTTGAATAAATTAAATTTCTTATTCCCTTCGTGTTACAAGATTTAACTAAGGTCATAATTATTATTTAGGTGGTTTTTATTTTTATTATTTTTTTTTATAGAGAGATAAAATTTTACCACCAACATAGTTTAGACTTAAACCTTAAATTTTCGTACAGGGCAACATTTAATTAGGGAAGTTGTTTTAAAAATTTATTAATATGTTATTCATCCCAAGGCCATCTAGGTTCATTCCTCTATCATCAACAATGCTATGTGCCCTTTAGGACGCACTAGGTGCTCCAAGGGTGCCACTCGCCTCATCTATTTCCTTGTGCAATGTGCCCTTCAGGATGCACTACATGCTCCAAGGGTGCCACTCTTCACTCTCCATTTTTCTTGCATGACATGCCCTTCAGGATGCACCACGTTCTCCAAGGGTGACACTCACCTCTTGACTGACTTGGTAGACATCAATAACTCCTGGAGTCAACACTCCGCTAGGTGAACTTGTGGGAGACTAAGGGCCTCTAAGGAATAAGGCCCCCGCCTTATTGTGCACCCCTTAGAATCATCATGAGTGACTATCGCAGTCTTCCCTCATGGCATCGTGGGTCCTCTCGAACTAGGTAAACATTAACCTATAGTTCGAGCCATGGTGGGAGTGCTAGTAGGGTGTGGCAGGGCTGCTGTCCACACCTCTCCCTCAACATCTCTGGTAGTCGTGCATGACCCATTTATTCCACATGTGAGTCTGGTCGGAAAGCTATCGTCAGACTGCATCATCAACAAATCATGTCAGAATACATCCACATCACCTCATCTAATCAAAAGCACTAGAATCACAGTAAAACAATCAAACCCCAATGGTAAATTCCCTTACTCGATACGGAGTCCAAGGGGTTCCATCGATGCCTCTGCATCCTCGAGGTCCATAATCCTGCACACTTAGTAAAACCGAGTCAATAGTACCTGTCTATGTCAATGCGGTAAAACAACATGTCATCATCCCATAACGCCTCAAATCAAAATCAAAATTTTTGATAGCATAACAATTCGGATCACTTGCGAGCAAGTGTCCTCAAAGAATAAGTTCGTTCAACGCGCTAGAGTGGGATGTTACGTACACCCCCTCTTGGTCTAAACTTCATCTCAAAGTTTCTCACTATAAGTGCCGAAATAAAGTGTAGCAAAGTATTATAAGCCTATCTATCAAACAAAAATGGAAACTGCTGGCGCATATCATATGCGTCCTCCCAGGTCGTCGAGTGCAAACTATAGCTGTCCCAGTGGACCTTGAACTGCTCTATCATTTGACGTCGTAGCTGTCGAATGTGATGATCCAAGATGCAGATCAGCTCAGCCATGAGCGCCCCCTCATCCGACACCCGCCAGGTGCTCAAGTCAAAACATGTGTAGGATCACTAATATAATGTCTCAAAACAGATACATGAAAAACCTCGTGCATACGCCTCAAAGAATTTGGAAAAGCTAGTCGATAGGCCACGAGCCCCTTTCTCTCCATAATATCTAAAGGTCCCATGAACCTAGGATAGAGTTTAGCTCCCTTCCCAAATTGGATCAAACTCTTATGCAGTTTAACCCGCAAGAAGACTCGATCGTTGACCTCATAACTATGGTCGACATGATGCACATCAACATAACTCTTATGTCGATCCTGCACTTCTTTAACCCCTCATCTTATTGTTTGCATTTGATCTTCCATTTCTTGGATCTCTTTAGGTCCCACCAGGACCCTATCCTCAAGCCGATCCAAACTCAAGGCGTCCGACACGGTCACCCGTAAAGAAAATTGAAAGGAACCATTTTAATGGTGCTCTGGTAACTGTTGTTGTAAGAGAATTCTACCAGTGGCAAGAATTCTTCCCAATTCTTTTTTTGGTCCATCAAATACATGAGCAATATGTGCTCCAAGGTCTGGTTCATTCGTTCGGTCTGCCCGTTAGTCTCCGAGTGATACGCAATACTAAAGTTAAGTTGGGTTCCCACAGCCTCTTGGAAACTCATCCAAAATCGTCCAGTAAACACCAATCCATGATCGGATATAATCCTCTTAGGCACACCATGCAGCCTCACAATCTCACTGATGAAAATTCTAGCTATGTTAGGTGCCTAATACGTCATATGCATAGGAATAAAGTGAGCACTCTTCATC
>JASDQU010014842.1:158695-170157 GCA_032191745.1 Picea mariana
GCTTCAAATGTATGCAATCATTGAATTTTTATATTAGGTACAAATAATTAATTATAAATTAAATATGAATTTTCAAATATTATCTTACAGAAAATAAAAGAAAATGGAACTCATTCTACACATAAAACTGGATGACAACTTGGAAGAAAAGGGTTGATAGCAAATTTTGTGAGTAATTGTTATTTCCTTATAACTTAAGTTTTTTTTTTGTATATTTTAAGTTTTTTTACAACATCCATCCTTGAATGTCTTCAAACAGGTGCTAACATACAAAGAAGAGCCATCAAACAAATTGATTGACATTGGGTTAATTAAGGGTTGTGAGTATATGTTGGCATATCAAAAATTAATTGTGGAATTTGTAAGTATAATCTATGTTGTTTTGTTTCTATCATTTTATAATTAATGAAACAAAAATAATATTTTTTATTAAATCTATGATCTATTATGAGGTATAAAACCTACAGGAAACCAAGTATGGAACTGAACCAACAAAAGAATTGTTGAAAAAAGGCATGAGATTTGATTTTGAATATATGTATATGATTCATGAGTCAATTCTTGCTTTTGAGGTAGGTCTCTTTTCAATTTACATTCATGTATATTAGTTATTTCAATTTTCATTATTCTCGCCAATGTAGATGGACTCATTACAATTTATTTTTATGTTTGTATATGGAACTTCAAGAAGAAAAAAAAAAACAAGACAATGATCCAAACATTCAACAAAATAACCCAAGGCATGGAAGTAAATCGAGAACAAACAACACTTCCAGTGAAGAATGATGACCAATACATTTGGATATCAATGCAAGCTACAATTGCATTTTTTTGAAATAATTGTCTGTGAAAATCAAACATTTTTGTTTAATGCAATGGACACAGTGTCCCAATTGAAAGACAAGGGATGACCGATAAGTGTCCCATTTTGTATAACAAAGGCACTCTTATTCATATAATAAAATATGTTTTGAATTTATTCTATTGCCTTGTCCAATGTCGTTGTGAAATGTTACATCGATGATTAAATATATGGATGACTAAATATTATAATGAAGAGATGAAAAACCTAATGATATAAAAAATTAATCCAAACATCATATCGAAATTACACTAATCAAACTATAAGATATATGTAAAGTTTTTGATAAATAATGGAATTAAAAAATAACAATAATTGCACTATCACAGGTCGATGTTTCTCGATGTATTTTAATTATTAATCTCATCGGCGCGTTTAATATTAAAAATCAATGGTGTGTTTCATATGAAATTTGCACCAGTGCTTTTATGTAATCAATTAGCACTCGTTTCAATATTAATTTACTACCACATAATTATATTAAAAATTTGGCAATCGGTGCATTAATATTATATGAAGCATCGGTGCATATGTGTTATTGATACACACCAACGTTATTGTGTTATTGATAAGCACTAGGGCTTGTTTTTTACTGCAAATCACCGATGGTTTCTATTTTTAATGCAGTGGGGAGTTTTTCCCTGTAACGCACTGATGCATATTATTTTATGCAACATTGTTGCTTTCTTATTAATAATGCACCGGTGCATTCTATGTAGAAAGCCTCGGTGCTTAATTATTTTTAACTCTCTCGATGTGTTTTAATGTTAAACCCCCGATGCTTATAATACAAATTCCCCCGTGCTTAAATAATTTAGTGCCCGATGCTTTCATATTTTACTACCGTGGTGCTTGACATTAAGTGTACATCACCAGTGTTGTAGGTGTATGTACGCACTGGTGATTTTTCTTTATACAAATGCACCGATTTGTAAACATCCACTAACACCTTCGACTGCCCAATTTCTTTTAGTTATAATCAACTTTCATTATAGTATCTGCAAAAACATCTTCTATCGAAAACATATGTTGTAGCAGAGGTTTTTTTGACAATTTTTGTCAATTTTGTAACACTAGAAACCTCCGCTATAACCTCTGCTAAAAGGTCTTTTCCTTGTAGTGCAAGGACCCAATTAAGTCTATACTCATTTGGGATGGAAATACTCACCGATATGTGGTCCTTGTTTCCACTAAGGGGGATTTTGTACTTGAAACTCTTCTAAGATACTCTGCAGAAAATAAAAAGAACTAGAATCTATCTCTATTTTAAAACTATACTATCCTAACTGGGATATAGAAGTAGTTCATAGTATCCCAGTTAGGATCAAGAAAAATAAAAGATATTGAACATGAGATAATAATATGCTACCAAGATACATAAATAGTTCATACAACCTAATAATGGTCAAATCAATTATGCATCAACCTTCACTCAAAATATATTTACCAAGAAAAGCATGAATATGCATACCCATGTTCAACATGAAGGATTAATAGATATTAAATATGGGATGAGATAAAGTGTCTAGTTATAGAAATAATTCACATAGCAAGACAACAGTTAAAGAAAATACATATCAATAATTAACTCAGTAAATTGTTACCAAGAAACACAAACATGTATACTCAGATTAAATGAATGAAAAAATCTTATCAACTATGAAAGATAGCTTATCATAAGTTTTAAACAAGCACAAATTCTCATATATAAATAATAGTGAAAAATACACAAACTCATACCTATCTAGAACAGAATGAGTCAAAGGAGTAGGGTATCTTTCATTATAATAAAAAATGATAATAGTACCAAATTTAAATACAAATAGTAGGCATGAGGGTCTTAAAATAGATGTGTCATCTTGACAAGAGTCGACAAGGACTGATTAATGCTTCAAAACTTGAGTTACATAAGATTTTTAAAGGGAAATTGTGATAGCAGAAGTTTATCTTGTTCTTTGGTCTCATATAACCAACTCTCTAGAGCACCTTAATTATCATGATAGCATGCTCTCCTCTCCCCTAGTGATCCATTTTGTTCTACATCCCTCCTCCTTACTTGATCTACAATTTCGTGACTTTATAATTGTCCTCCGGTGCAAGATCAACAACTTCCTTTCTCCTCTCCAATTTCACGGGATTTATACATGATTTAGGCATCTCTATTAAAAATAGGGCATAACCATTGTGATATATACATGGCACTTTAGACACCTTATGGAACTCCAATTTTGGAAACTCCCCAATAGAAATATCATTTATCCCTGCATTCTAGTTACACAATAATAAAATTGTCATCAACTATTGGTATTTTTCGTGATCAAATATTTTTGCACACCTAAAGCCCCATCATATATGCATTCTAGTTACATTTTATTTTCCACTTCCTTAATTTGGTTCCTTATATTTTCCTTGATTCAGTGGTATTTTTGACAAACTTGTCAATCCTCATGCAATATTTTCTTGACACATTGTTATCCACTATGATATGTCTTTTGGTTCTAGTTCCATTTTTTTACGTGACTAGGTTGATCCATATTGTCCCATGATATCATGATATCAATGTTCTCACAATATCCTATGATCTCTATGACCTATGGTCATTCCACCATGATCTACTCCAACAATAAAATGACATCTTTATTTTGGAAATATCCTACTCGTGGAAGTCATCGAGATATTTCTTCTTTGAGATCTTATGCAATAAGTATGTACACAATTATTTTGTAGTAGCATGATATTATGACCTCTGACCCATTTCCTTTTGTGTTGGATGCCAAAAGAATAACACTTGTTGCACCGGTGGTCAACCTAAATGATTTGGAAGAGTGATGTGATCTTGCATATTTGCGCCTATCTTCCATTGACCTATGACACATGCATATTTCTATAGACTTCAATCCACATGAATCTAATGGATGCCAAATGGTTAATTTATAACGGAAATCTTGTGTGGGTAGAACCCTGAAGTTTTTAATGGATGGGACTCTATCCTTGAAGTACAAATATTCCACAAACATTAATTTCTCTAGGTAATTTCATGGGATTCTTTTCTGGCTATGATATAATCATTATTCTAGTTGTAAATGCGGAAACAAAAATATCATATGATAATCAACAATCACACAAAGATTAAGAACACGGAGATTTACGTGGTTCACTTAAACGTTGGGCTATGTCCACCAAGCAGAGGTATCGGTTGTATTATTATTCAAATCATGGAGATTACAATAGCTCACTCACCCCTTTGTCTGCCTTTATGGGCTTACATAAATAATGAACAGAATTAGATTAGTTACATAAACATTTTATAAAATTGTGCGTTCATACCAAATTGGTAGATTTGGTTGAACAAACTACTACAAAATAGGTTCCACTAAATCTGGTCATATCTACTGAATCTATGAAATTTGTTGGCATATTCAACAATATCCACCTTGACAACAATTAACCTGATACATTGCTCCTTATTTTGTTCATCACCTTTTCTGTAAGCCAAGAGAAGCCAAACACCATCGTAGCTTCTCTAACAAAATTGTTTTTGTGAACATGTCAGCGCAGTTCTCTTTTGTATGCACTTTCTCAAGAGAGACTCCACCTTCAACGATGACCTATCCTACAAAATGGTACTTGATAGGTATATGTTTTTTTTTACTGTGATAGGTTGGATTCTTAGCCAAGTGAATATCACTTTGGCTATCACAAAGTAACTTTACTTTTTCTTTCATCCTTCAAAACTCACCTAACAAACCTTTCAACCAAACTGCCTCTTTGCAAGCATGTGAAGCAACTACGTATTATGCTTCTATAGTGGATAAAGAAACAATGTTCTGTAGCTTTGAAATCCAACTAATAGCTCCACTTGCAAGAGTAAATACATACCTTGAATTAGACCTTCTCTTGTCCAAATCACCTACAAAATTAGAATCAACATATCCATAGACTAACCCATGACCACCATTATAGGTGATACAGTAATCACTTGTGCCTCTCAAATACCGAAGCACCCATGTCACTGATGCCCAATTCTCTTTACCTAGATTTTCCATATACCTGTTGACAACCCCAACTGCATGTGAAATGTCTAGCCTTGTACTAACCATCACATACATTAGGCTTCCTACTACATTAGCATATGGTATTTGAGACATATATTCATTTTCTTCTTTTGTACTAGGACATAAACTTGAATAAAGCTTAAAATGGGAAGCCAAAGGGATTGAAACTCATTTCACATCATTCATATCAAACCTCAAAAGTATCTTCTCAACATACTTCCGTTGTGACAACCAAATCTTACCATTCCTTCTGTCTCTAAATATCTCCATGCCCACAATATATCTTGCTGCTCCTAGATCTTTCATATCGAACATCCCATCCATCTGAGATTTTAACCTGTTGATTTCAGTTATTCTTTTGCTTGCTAAAAGCATATCAGAAACATATAATACTAATATAATGAATATGCCATTATTCAATTTATTAAAGTAAACACAATGATCATATTCACTCCTTGTATAATTATGTCTCACCATGAAAGAGTCAAATTTCTTATACCATTTTCTGGGGGACTGCCTCAAACCATACAATAATTTCTTGAGCCTACAAACAAATTTCTTGTTGTGATTTTGAATGAATCCTTCAGATTTTTCCTTGTAAATTTCCTCATCCAAATCTCCATGTAAGAAAGTAGTCTTAACATCTAGCTTCTCCAACTCCAAATCAAGTAATGCAACTAATGCTAACACAATTCGAATTAAAACAGACTTAACAACTAGTCAAAAAATGTCATGAAAGCAATACCTTCTATCTATGAATAACCCTTCGCAACCAGCCTTGCTTTGTACCTTTCCACTTTATCATCAACACCCTTCTTCAGCTTGTAGACCCACTTGCAACCTACAATTTTTCTGTCTCTTGGAAGTTCTACCAGGTCCCATGTGGCATTCTTCTCTAATGCCTTAATTTCATCCTTTATTGCTTCTTTCCATTTATCACTGTTAGAATCCTTCACAACTTCCTGATAGCACAAAGGTTCATCATCATTAGTACTTAAAGAAATTGATGAAACAAAATCATCATACCTTCTTGGAGCATTTCTGACCCGTGTAGACCTCCTTAGGGAAGTTTGTGGATCATCCACAATTTGTTGATTGTTATCATCAACCATCTCTTCATCTACAAGAAATTCTTCATGAACATCTTCAGAAACTTGTTCATGTTCACTTTCATCTGTATTTGAACTAGTTTCAAACTGAATCTGTTGATACTTAAGTACTTCTTCCTGTTTCATTTGAACATCTACATATGATTTCATGAGAGATTATTCATCAAATATTACGCCTCTGTTAATGGTGATCTTGTGGACAGTAGGATCCCACAACCTATACCCCTTAATACCATCACCATATCCAACAAAGATAAGCCTTTTTTATTTTGGATCTAGTTTAGAACGCTGATGTTTTGGAATTATAGCATAGGCTTCACAAGCAAAAACTTTAATATTAGAATAATTACACGAGTTCCATTTCCATACCTCTTTAGGAATTTTTCACTCTATTGTTGTTGATGGTGATCGATTCACCAGATAACAAGTTGTAGTTACTGCTTTTTCCCACAGTTCTTGCAGCAAGTTGTCGTTACTTAGCATACTCCTTGCTCTCTCTAGAAAACTCATGTTCATGCATTCAACAACTCCATTCTATTGAGGAGTATAGGCAGTGGTTTTATGCCTATCAATCCCAAACTCCTTGTAATAGTTCTCAAATTCCATTGATGTAAATTCACCACCATTATTAGTTCTTAAACATTTAATGGACCTACCAGTGCTCTTTTCTTCTAAAGATCTAAACTGCTTGAAAATAGTAAACACATCAGCCTTTCCTTTCAACATATAGACCCAAACCTTCCTAGATAAATCATCTATAAAAGTTACAAAATATGATGATCATCCATACGAAATAGTAGGGGATGGTCCCCAAACATTAGAATGAATATAATCAAGGATTCCTTCACTGGGGTGCCTTTCGGTTTTAAATCTCTATCTATTATGTTTTCCATAAATACAGTGCTTGCAAAAATCTAACTTTAAAGACTTTAGACTAGGAAGTAACTTGTGATCAGTTAATACCTTTAATATTTGTTCTCTCATATGGCCCAACTGTTGATTCCACAATCGAACAGAATCATTGTCGTTATCAGATATCACTATCGCATGATCTGACTCAGTTCTTCCTTCTAACAGAAACATGTTACCAACCTTCTTCGATTTCATAACCAGTAGGATTCCTTTGTCGAACTTCATAACTCCACCTTGAACAATACTCTTATATCCTCCAGTATATAATACTCCCAAAGAAATTAGGTTCTTCCTAAGCTTAGGTACATGTCTTACATCAGTTAGTATTTTAACAGTTCCATCAAACATATTAATTTGAATGCTACCAATTCCCACAACTTTACATGAGATATCATTTCCCATGTAAACTATTCCATCATCTATAGGCTGGTAAGTAACAAACCAGTGTCTATGAAGACACATGTGATTTGAAGCACTAGAATCTAATAACCATTGTTGATCATGAAGTGAACCACTACTAATTGATAAAACTTCATCAGTCATACCTGAACCTATTGTTGAACTTGTTTCGGTTGCATTTGCTTCCTTTGTCCCTTTTGGAGAGTCTTCTTTGGAGGCTTGTTGTCGCTTCCAACAATCCTTCTTCAAGTTTCTAGATTTGCCACAAAACCAACACTTAAGCTTTCTCTTTTTTCCCTTCAACTTTGACTTACAAAAATCCCTCTGACCATGTCCTCTTTCTTTATGTCTTCCTCTGACCATTATCGCCTCAGATGTAGAGGTTTCTATATTGGATTTATTCCTTGTTTCCTCAGACAGTAAATCTCCAACAATATCATCAAACTCAATAAATTTCGTTGAACTGAAACTAATATAGGTAACAAAGTGATCCCATGATGTGGGAAAATAACACAATAATGTAATTTCCTTATCGTCATATTCAAATTTCACTCCCATGCTATCCAACTAGACTAAAAGAGTATTAAAAGTATTTAAATGATCAGTTATTTTTTTACCTTCCTTCATACACAAACTGTACAATTTCCTTTTCAGTAAGATCCTATTTGTAAAGGATTTCATCATATACAATCTTTCCAGCTTCATCCATAAACCAGTTGTTGTCTTCTCTGAGACAATGTTGAACAAAACATCATCGGCCAAACACAGGCATATGGAAATCAGTGCTCTCACATCGATCTCATCCCAGTATTCATATTTTGTGGTCATCGGTTTTTTTTCTTTTCAAAAGGTGCCTTGACCATGCCTTGTTGCATGAGCAGATCATGCATCTTAACCTTCTAGATCTTGAAATTGTTCTTTCCATTGAACTTCTTGATTTCGAATTTAGCACTCTGATTTTTCACCATTAGTAGAAGAAAAATTCCCAAAAAACAACTGCTTATAATAACCAAGGAATTTAAAAATAACGTAGAGGAAAAATGATTTAAAAATCCACAAGTTTTAATAAAAAAATTCTTTAAAAAACCCTTTTACTAACCTCTCCTTTTATTAAAAAAAAATAATTAAATTCACCTTTTTTTTTAATTCTCCACCTTTTTCATATTATATTTAAATACAAATATAATAAAAATTTTAAAACATCCTCCACGTTACTTGACTTTCTCACGATTTAAAAAAAATGAAATTCAATTCTTCATACCTTAACTTGTTTCCAAAAAACTATATGAATATTTCCTTGGGAGATCAGCTCTCTCCACAAACAAATAGAGGGGCATTGTTTTCTTAATTTGCGAATAGGTTAAGTTTACTACTAATAAGCACCCCCTCGAGGCAGAAACCCTTGTGCTGATGGAGAAATCGACGCTCCCCTGGGAATCTCCAGCAAAGCATATTCTCCAACAAATCCACGGCTCATTCATCAAGGCATTTCCTCTCCCCAATCTCTAATACCACTTGTTGTAGTTGTAAATGCAGAAACAAAAATATCATATGATAATCAACAATCACACACAGATTAAGAACACAGAGATTTACATGGTTCACCCAAACGTTGGGCTACGTCCACCAAGCAGAGTTATGGGTTGTCTTATTATTGAAATCATGGAGATTATAGCAGCTCACTCACCCCTTTGTCTGTCTCTATAGGCTTACAAAAATAATGAACAGAATTAGACTAGATACATAACTATTTTCTAAACTTGTGCATTCATACCAAATTGGTAGATTTGGTTGAACAAACTACTACAAAATAGGCTCCAGTAAATCTGCTCATATCTACTGAATCTGGGAAATTCGTTGGCATATTCAACAATCATGGTATTTTTTTTATCGTCTTTACCAACTGGACTTTTCATGTTTCCAGTGTGAAATCAAACCCTATCTTTGAGCTTCTACTGTTTCACTAGATCCCAACCTCTCTGATCTAACAAAGTGACATCATGTGGTAGATTTGGCACCTATTTTCCATGTTGTGTTCTAGTGATTTTCAACTAGCGGATATGTTCATGTGTCAAATTTTGATCTCACGTAGCCTCTTATTTTATCCTCATCAAGCTAGGGGATCTCCTAACTTCATGCAAATGATAATATTCTTTGTATATCTACACATCAAGAAGAGCAAGAGTATAAGAACGTCATTTTATAAAACCTTTTAATAATAAGTGAGGAGCTATAGAATATTGATGGTAAGTTAAAATGAAATGTTTCGTCATGTAATTGCAAACCATCAATATTTAACAATGATGAAATAATTGTTTGAATATTTTATAGCCATCATGTTATTTGCCATATATCCATTTTTTTTTCTATAGGGAAAATTTTAGGGGCTAAATTTCGTCCATGGGCTAATTTTCCATTATTTTTCCAAAAAAAATTTTGCGATTCTAAAAATTATTCACCCAAATTCTATAGGAAAAAATTATTTTACCTTAAAAATAGCCAAAATTTTATAAAAATTATATTAAATCCTTAGAAATTTGAATATTTTAACAAAAATATCGCCAATCATTTATAGTTAACATATAAAGGACCAGTAAGATTCGCCAAGGTTTCTACCTTTCAAAACAAATTTCCATCCTTAAAATTATCCCTATTTTTTCTAAGATCTAACATGTCACATTTTAGTGGCAATGGGTTAATGATATTGTATTGAATGAGTAAAGGGAACCATTTTGAGTTCAGTTTCCTAAAATATTTTTCATAAAGAAGGTTTTCCTATGTATAAGCCAAATAAATTATTTAAACAAAAGGTTCTAATTAAAAACTTATAAGTGGAAATATCATCATAGTTAATCATTTGAGCATAGCATTGAAGTTTGATGAAATTATCAAATATTATTTGACCTTTATGACCACTAATTCACATGAAGCTAATCATATATTCAAGTTCAGATTTGTTGACATTCCAATGATTAATTATTATGAGAAATAGTTTGTTCATTTAATAATTTCTTGAGTTATCATTAAACTTTGGGAAGAAGAATAACCATAAATGTCAATGTGCAAAAATCATTTTTAAATATAAGTAACAACTTTGTAATGAGCCTTCTCGTTACGACAACAGCCTCACATAACAACTACAATGTTTTTTATTTTTATTTTGTGTGTGTAGGAAGGTAATGATGACATTATACTCAACATCGCAACACGACGATGAACACAATGCATGAAACTCATGCCACAACAAACATAATGACCTAACATAACAGCACATCAAGAACCTCTAAGCAATGTACGACATTCAACCGACGAAGAATAAGAATGACTACCCACCCATCCTACCCTCCAATGGTTAGGACCTCCAGGACACATAAGCAATGCTCAAGCCTAGGTTCCCATCGATTTTGACCATTTAAGGTCTCAAGGCTGGTGACTATTCTGAGGAACAAAGAGGTGTCTACATCCCGTTCGACACAAGCAGACCAAGCCTACTAAGCTAAGGACAATCATCCAAACAACTCAATGCCCCCAACATTAATTACACAAGCAACTAGAACCCTTATAGTGAGAAAAACCAATCACATTGAACGTTTACAAACCAAGTACAAACATTAATTAATAATAAACATCAACAACCTCAATAGGAAGCGCAAGCTAAAAACGACTTCATCAACTACCCAACCGTTAATCAAGGCTAAATGGTCAATATCTATGATTTAAATTGATGTTAATTATAGATCAATTACCCAGTCTAAATTTAACATAGATTTACATTCTGGCAGTAAGTCACATTTCAATTAGTCACCAATTACAATTTTATATTAGCATTGAAATCATTTGTAAATTGCAATTAAGTAAGCATGTTAATTTAATTTAACCTTAAGAATGCTCTAAATTAAATATTTAACAAACATACATACAATGGTACCAATTCATAGTATAATTTCTCGCAAATGACTAACATAATTTAACAAGGTGGAATCATTAAATGAAATTCTTGTTAAGTCATTAAAATTAACTAAGCCTTTTCTCACGGTAGTTCCTAAGAGACTTATCAATAAACAAGGGAGTCTTTGGCATTATTTCCTTGAAATTCCTATTAAATATGTAAGTAGTGAAAATACT
>JASDQU010014843.1:13234-23949 GCA_032191745.1 Picea mariana
GTCTAAGATGGTGTGGTGTTGGTCCAACCAATCCATCCCAATTAGACATTCATAAGAACCTAAAGGTAAAACATTCAATTCAACCCTTATGCTCATTCCATTCATGTCCACTGGACATGACTTAACCAACTCAAAAACCTTTCTCTTGGCTCCCGTGGCCAACTACACTAACCAAGGTTTCTCATGCTTGCTTCTTGGTAAAAGTAAACTTTCCACCATTCTAGGATCTATGTAACTATAACTAGCTCCTGAATCAATTAAAATAATAATGGGTTGGTTATTGATCATACCTTCCACTTCAGTCATATGTGACTAAAACTCAGCCTGCTTTTTGTCCAAGGCTACGTATATTCTTGGAACACTTCTACCCATGCCCTCCATTGTTTCAGCCTGTTGAACATTATGGACAATTCTCACTTTGTCATTTCTGTGGGGGCAGTCTTTGTACCTATGATTTCCTTTACAACCCCAACATTCCATAGGTGTCTGCCTTGGAAATTGCCCACGTACTTCAGCCTTCTTGGGCTCTCTAAAACCTGACTGTCCTTGAGGACTGTTCCTGAAAAAGGGTGGTTTAGTTACCTTCTTCCTCTGATCCATTTTGAAATTCTTCTTGTCTTCCCAAAACTTCCAGAAAGTAGGCTTTTCATTTTGCTGCTCATACAAGCATTTTTCTCTCCTTATAGTTTCTTCCATAGTTTTAGGGTCATCATATTGAATCTTGTCACTGATGGAAGGTGGCAGTCCACTCAGATACCTTTGAATTTTGACAGTCTCATCTTTGATGAACGAAACATACTTCAACAACTCCAAAAACTTTCGTTCGTATTCATCAATGGTCATGCTGCCCAGCTTGAGTTCAAAGAAATATTTCATCTTTATGTCGTAGTATCTTTTAGTCAAGTATTTATTTTCAAAATACTTCTTGAATTCTTTCCAAGTAATATCTTTCTCTCTAATGTGCTACACCTGCACAATTTGACCCCACCACATGGATGCCTTTCCCTTCAGTTGATACATTGCAATTCTTCCTTCTGCATGAGAGGAATAATTTTGTAGTTGGAAATATTTCCTCATGCCAATCAACCATGTTTCAACATCTTCCTCCTTCTTGTATTCTCCATCAAACGTAGGAGGCTTAATCTTGTTCATTTCTCCCTTCAGTTCATCCAGTCCATATCTCCTGTGATTTCTGGTAGGAGATGTACTTGAACTACTGTGTGCCCTCCTCTTGGAGTGGCCTTGGGAGTGATGGCGGTGTCTACCAACACTCCTTGATCTTCTTCTCTTAGAAGTCTGGTCACTCCCCGTTTTTCTTGAGTCACACTCCTTGTCCAACTTCATTTCTATTCTCTCCAGACTCTTCATCAACTTTAAGTTGAATTTTCCCTGTTTTTCCTTAGCTTTCATGAGCTTTATGTTATCTTCTTATTGAGTCTGGGCATCTTTCTACAATCTTTCAATGATTTTCATCATATGCCCTTCCTTATCTATCTCTTCTCCATGCCCATTGGAGTTTGACCCTTCAACTCCCAAATGAACATCTATCCCTTTAGCTTCATTCTCTGAATTGGAAGCATTATGTGCCTCCTCCATTTCTCTACACTCAATGGCAATTTGCTTCGGTCCTGACACTCATTGAACTCTGCAAACACAACGTGAAATCAACCGAAATTTCTCAGGCCATCATTCCTCAACAAATCCCACAGTATTCATAAACCAAATGTGATTTAAGAAACATTCATATTTCATGAATTTTCTGAGATCTGCTCGGCTCTGAAACAATTTCAGGCCTTATCCATTTTCTCTTAGCCCCAACCCATGTGACCATGGGCTGTGACCAAACGCTAGATTGATAGGTGCTTAATCAGGACTTTGGGTTTCCGAAGTCTTCATAATACATCCCAACAGACTCTCGGAGTTTCGAATTAATGAACTTCCAAAGTAGGGTGGATCATCCGTCCACTACTACTCTGCATCCAACGGATGACACTCATGGTGAACTTCTGTCATTGAAGCTTCGGGACTTCAGAGATTCGGGACTTCGAGACTTCAGGTCCAGAAGATTTCCCGCTTGCTTCCTTCCAATCTCCTGAATTCTGAATTTATGGACTTCTTTACTCTCCAATCTGCAAGTACAAATCTCACCAACTCAGGTGGTGGAATGTGGCATGCCTAGGTAAGTCAACGTCACCCTTGGTGATGTCATCTGACCCCACCATGCCTACCCTTTCACTTCGAAAATTTAGGCTTTAAAATTTTGTGCATCAACACATCCGAGTTCTCCCGATTGTTGAAATTCTGGACTCTCCCTGGATAATCGATGATCCTTATCTCTCCCACAACCAATGGTCAAGATCCACTTCATGATTTTTTGCTTCAGAGGTTTTCACTTCTATTCACTTTAAATCTTTCGATTTGCAAAATATGAATAATTCTCGTGAATAACCTATGCGCATCTTCTCCAATATCTAATGGTCAAGATTCTCCCCTTAGATCTACAATGTAGATCTCTTCCAGGACTTTAGAAGTTTGTGCCTCATCACATTCCACTTCTCCCAATTGCCAAAATTTGAAAGGTTTCTAGGATAACCTTCCTGCACCTTCTCTGGATATGACAGTCATAAAGGACTCTCCTTTTCCCAAACAGATCCTAAGGCCCACATTATTCTGCATCCCAATACCACGTCTGTCGTGGATTTTATAACACCACTAATCCTCCTGATCTTCGTAACACGGTCAATGTAATTTCTTGGCACACATGAATGTTTCGACATTCAAAAATAGTTCCTCCAGACACAATTTCCACCTGAAACCTCAGGTCCAATGACCACTTATCCATCCCATTCAGGATCAGATTCAAAACCTCGACTGTGAACTTGAATTTTGTCTATTTTGACAACAATTATTTTCCAAAACATTTGCTTCAACTACCACGAACATGGCCCATTCAAGCTCAGTGTTGAAACCATGGCTCTGATACTAGAATGTAACATCCTCATCCTTCCAAAAATATCAGCAATGCCACTACTCAACAATGACTTAGCTTCGATACCAAATTGTAACGTCCCTGACCATTCAATAGGCCGAGTAGCACTACCACATGGAACATTCACACACACACACACACACACATATAACATGCATTTTAATCGAAATAAAACACATAACACAGAGTTACTTCTACCATACAGATTCAAATGTAATAGACAATAATTCATATATGCAACATAATACATGATAACATTCAATCATCACACACATGCATAACATACAATTAAGCACATAAATGATACTTATCTTTCAACTGAAATAACACCACCAACTGCGTGAAGACCTTCCACAAACCGCCCAGCCTTAGACCACACTGCTCATCACTCTCAACAGTAGGTCACCCCAATCTTAGACTAAGCTCCATGGGGCAAGGGATTCCTAGGCTAGGCAAGGTCAATAGAGAAGTCACACAGTTAAAGAGGAAGGGTTCTCTCCCAGGAGCCACTTATGCCCATTTCTCACAGACTCTCATTCCTCACATACTCGTCCCACCCCAAGACTATACACCTTCACTGTCACACAGTCCATCGACTACTTCACCTCCCTTGCCTTGGGCTTTAGCAGTAGGCTGGACCAGAATTCTGAGAGCTCTGTAGCATCTACGGGACTCCTTCCGAGATAACTCACTTCCAAAACACACTCTCTCACTGTGAGAGAGTTGATCACATGTCTAAAAACCTGGCTCTTCAACCACAACCACCTCTCTCACCTGGAGAGAGTGTTTCACACAGGCTTGAAAACCTACTTCTTCAACTACGTTCCAGCACAGGGAGGGCAACGGTAGCAGGTCAATACAGTTCAGGAAAAACAGAAGGCAACAAGCCACACTCAGCCAAGGGACTTCATGGCCACACCAACCCACAGTTATAACACACACGACATAGACAATTACAGGATGCTCAGGCTTCACAGAAGATGCGGGTCAATCCATGGTTCTCCCTGGGTTCAGGTACAAACTCGGTTCTAAAAAAAATTGGATAGGCTGGGTGATCCAAAATCGGATCCAGGAGCCTCATAGGGCTCTAAAAGGCTCAAAAATAAAAGTTCTTAGAATCCGATGAAACCAATTTCATTGCGACCGGTTCGTTGCGTTGATTCCGGACATATATTCATTTTCTTAAACGGGCACCGTATGCGAGAGTTATCGCACTCTGACCATTTTCCCAAACAACCAAAAAGTAAAAAAAAAAGTCAACAGTCAAAAGGTGAAATGGCACTGGAAGGTACGTCGGTGGACACGTCGCAGGTGGTGACTGGGCAGGTTTGTTGACAGGGAAGACATGTGGTAGGCAACTGGACCAGTCAATGGTTGACAAGTGGCATTGGTTCATCGAATGGGGAGGTGCCACGTGGCACCCATTGGCTGGCTCGTTGATATGCAAAAAATTTGGAGTTAGCAGGAATCGAACCCCGAACCTCTCCACAGAGCTTCATGCCTTAACAAAGTACCAAGTACCAATGTGCCATGGGCGGTGCTTATTATAACATGGCTTAAAGTTTATATGTGAAGTGGAGTAAGGTTTGAAATGGGGGCGGAAAGGGTTGAGGCTAGGCCCCAACCCACGGATTTGTGCATCCGCATATGTCCACACCCAACAAATGAGCGTGGAAGTTTCCATGCGGATAAGCCATGGTTTTTGTTACCGATGCAACCACAAGCCATATGACTCGACCAATACCCAAAGTTCTATCACGTGGATAAGGTTTTAGCCTGGTCAGTCGGGCTAGCCCACCAACCAGGGGATAAACCTGGAGCTATACCATTGAAGAGGTTCTAACAGTGCATGCAGTGGGGCTTAGTTGAGGACACATGGCCCTGTAATATGAACGAAGCTAGATTTCGGTTGAGGGCTAGCGCAAAGGTTAGCCACAGAGCACGTGGAGCGCTCCCATAGGACTAGGGGCTAGCGTGAAGGGGGCTACACCCAAATACATAAGAAGAGTGGGTTTTAACTATACAATAAGATTTTTTTATGGATTTTATTGATTTTTGACCTGTTAATAATGGATTTTGCCCATTATTGGGAGATATTGGGCTCTTTTTGAGCCTAGATTTTGGGAGGAAGTTGGGGATGGATAACCAACTTCAGATCTATAAAAACCAGGCCTGTTTGAGGTCATGGAGGACAGTTAGAAAAAATTTATGATGAAGGGATGCCAAGCCAAGGCCATTTTTATGCAAGGAAGCTGTTGAGGAGCAGACGCTTGCGGGCCATTTCTGGGAGCTCCGATCAGTCTTATAGCCTAATGAAACTACTGTGATGTACTTTTTGAGCTTTGAACAGGAATAAAGAAGCCTCCCCCACTGAGACAAAGGCCCAGAGACGTAGGCAATTTTGTGCCGAACTCCGTTATCACTTCTCTTGTTATGGTTTGTTGTTCTTATTGCTTCAGTTTAGATCTGTATATTGTATTATGGCTGCTATGATTCTTCATTAAATCCTTCCTCTTTCATTCAACTTCATAAATGGTAAATTAACACATGCAATTAAAAACTCAACCACAGTCATTCAAAGATCTTTTTTTCCAATCAAGTGGTATCAAAGCTAGTTGACGTTTGGATTTGAGTTTTACATGTTAACCAGGGAAAAGCTACAGCGTGGTGAAGGCGAGCTTGTTAAAGAGAATCCATTGATTGGATTGAGAAAGAGAGCTTCTCATAGTGAGAAGATGGCATCGGAAGAAGGGCTTTCTCAGGATGAGAAAGAGTTTCGAAAAACTTTCCTTGCTATGTCAGAGATGGTGAAAGTTTTGTATGACGATTACCTGGAACGGAAAATACCAAATCTGGGTGAATCTTCAAAAGGAAAAAGTGAAGAGGAAGAGGATCCTCCTCAGATTCCTCCTTCACCTCCATCATCACCTCCTTCTTCTCCTTCTTCAAGTTCATGTTCTAAATCTAATGCAAAGAAACATGTTCATAAACATAATAAGGAAATGCCATTATTAAAACTTGATCTTAAATTTGAGTTGCCCATATATGATGGTGAAGTAAATGCAAAGAAACTTGACAATTGGGTTAGGCAGATGGAGGTTTACTACAATGTGCAACAGATCAAGGATGAGGCCACACAAATCAAGTTGGTATCTTTGAGACTTGTAGGTACAACTCTCATCTGGTGGCAAAGCAAGTTGCAAAACAGAACGCAACAAGTGGGTAATGTATTTTCATCATGGAAAAACTTCATTTATGCACTTAGGAAACAATTCTATCCTTTGGGTTATAATGAAAAAGCATTAATGGAATGGAAATATTTAAAACTAAGAAAAGGACAAACGGTGCAAGAGTACACTGATGGCTTTCGAAAAATGGCATTGATGTTAGATATCCCTTTACAAACACAGGAAACTCTTATGAAGTATATAGGAGGTTTACCTGCACATATTAGAAACACTGTATTCATGTTTGGACCCACCAACCTTGATGAAGTTTCTGTTCAAGCAATGTATATTGAAGCAGGGAAAGCAGGTGTGTCAGGGGAATCATCGTCTTCAAGGAAAGAGGACACGAGGAAATGGCATGGAAAAAAAGCAAATGTAGTAGCGAGAAAGGAAGGGAAGCCCTCTTGGAAGCATTGAAAGAAAGAGGGACACGATGAGGACAGATGTTGGCAGTTTCATCTTGAGAAGAGGCCAAAGTGGTTCAAGGAAAATAAGGGAACGAAAACAGTGGCAGCGACAACAAGACCCACAGACTTGGGATCAGATTCAGGTGATGAATCTAAGGTTTCATTGGTTGGTATGACATGTAAAATTGGTGAAGGAATTGATTGTAGAAATAAATTTTTTCATATAAGGACAATCATGCGACACACTAAGATAGACACATTAATCGACAGTGGATCTCAATCTAATCTAATCTCATAAGAATTGGTTAAGCAATTGGGGTTAAAAACACAAGCACATCATAATCCTTACACAGTTAANGAAGAATTGGTTAAGCAATTGGGGTTAAAAACACAAGCACATCATAATCCTTACACAGTTAAAGGGATAAGAAACCATCATCAAATGCACATAACAAAGCAGTGCACAATCAAATTTGCAATTTCATCTAAGTATGTGGACGAGGTAACATGTGATGTAGTGTCATTAAGTGAATGTGGAATGGTCTTAGGTAGTCCATACTTATATGATCGTAAGGAAATCTTCTACAGAACAAAGAATCAATATCAATTAACCAAAGCAGGTCAAGACTATGTGGTTCATGCTCTTCATGTAAAGGAAAATAAAACACTTCAAACAATGGAACAATTAAAGAAGGCAGTGCAAGCAAGAAACAAACCAATAATTGTTTCAAATGAAGTAATCGATCTTAAGCAAGAACTAGAAATGATTGTTGAATGGAAAATCAATCATAAGTTGCTTCAAGATAAGCTCATGTCGTGCAAATATTTCAAGTATATCAGCTCATTTGCAGTCGCCTTTTTGATGCTATCATTAGTAATGTTATCTACATGGATGATAGTGGCTTCAGTAAGATGTAACAGGGTTCAAATGGCTAACAATATGATGTCAGTTGTCATGATTGTGTTATAGTTGATATTGATGAGACAGGTACACAGGACAGAGTTCAGAGACAAAGGACAAGATGGGTGGCCTATCCCGAACTTGTTGACTGGTCAGTAACCTTTTGGGGACCAAAAGGTCCTTTAGTGGGGAGGTGTGATCCAAAATCAGATCCAGGAACCTCACAGGGCTCAAAAAGGCTCAAAAATGAAAGTTCTCAGAATTGGACAAAACCAATTTCATTGCGACTGGCTCATCGCGCTGATTCCGACCATATATTCATTTTCTCAAACGGGCACTGTATGCGAGAGTTATTGCACTTTGACCATTTTCCCAAACAGCTAAAAAGTCAACAGTCAAAAGGTGACGTGGCACTAGCAGGTACATTAGTGGACACATGGAAGGTGGTGACTAGGTAGGTTTGCTGACAAGGCAGACATGTGGCAGGCAACTAGACCAGTCAACGATTGACAAGTGGAATTGGTTCGTCGAATGGAGAGGTACCACATGGCACCCATTGGTTGGCTCGTTGATATGCAAAAAATTTGGAGTTAGCAGGAATCGAACCTTGAACCTATCCACAGAGCTTCGCGCCTTAACAAAGTACCAAGTACCAATCCGCCATGGGTGGTGCTTATTATAACATGGCTTAAAGTTTACATGTGAAGTGGAGTAAGGTTTGAAATGGGGGCGGAAAGGGCTGGGGCTAGGCCCCAGCCCACAGATTTGTGCATCCGCATATGTCCATACCCAACAAACGAGTGCAGAAGTTTCCATGCGGACAAGCCATGATTTTTGTTACCGGCGCAACCACAAGCTATATGACTCAGCCAATACCCAAAGTTTTAGCACGGGGATAAGGTTTTAGCCCAGTTGGTCGGGCTAGCCCATCGACCAGGGGCTAAACCTGAAGCTACACCATCGGAGAGGTTCTAACAGCATGCGCAGTGGGGCTCAGTTGAGGATACATGGCCCTGTAATATGACCAGAGCTGGATTCCGATTGAGGGCCAATACAGAGGTTAGCCACAGAGCACGTGGAGTGCTCCCATAGGACCAGGGGCTAGTGCGAAGGGGACTGTGCCCAAATATATATGAAGAGTGGGTTTTAACTATACAATACTATTTTTTTATGGATTTTATTTATTTTTGACCTGTTAATAGTGGATTTTACCCATTATTGGGAGATATTGGGCTCTTTTTGAGCCCAGATTTTGGGAGGAAGTTGGGGATGGATAACCAACTTCAGATCTATAAAAAACAGGCATGTTTGAGGCCATGGAGGACATTCAAAGAAGAGTTATGCTGAAGGGAAGCCAAGCCAGAGCCATTTTTATGCAGGGAAGCTGTTGAGGAGCAGACGCTTGCAGGCCATTTCTGGGAGCTCCGGTCATCCATTTTGCATGCCATTTCTTCTGCTGGGTTCTAGAGATCTGGAAGAACATGAACAGATCAGTCCTGTAGCCTAATGGAATTGCTGCAATGTAATTTTTGAGCTTTGAACAGAAATAAAGAAGCCTTCCCCACTGAGACAAAGGCCCAGAGATGTAGGAAATTTTGTGCCGAACTCTGTTATCACTTCTCTTGCTATGGTTTGTTGTTCTTATTTCTTCAGTTCGGATCTGTATATTGTCTTATGTTTTCTATGCTTCTTCATTAAATCCTTCCTCTTTCATTCAGCTTCATAAATGGTTAATTAACATATGTAATTATAAACTCAACCACAGTCATTAAAAGATCTTTTTTTTGGATCACTGGGTTCACATAATCATGTAGGTCGGCTTCACAGATCTGATTTTCAGAGGTGCATGGCTATGTAGAGGTCCAATGCAGAGATAAAATGGGTTCTGGGGGAGGATCCCAACGAACTCAGGTGGAGGATGGAAGAATAGGCGCGCGAACCCCCAACATGGCTAACTTCTTCAGCTTTAACTGCATGCTCCCAGGTTGACATCTGTCTTCCTGGAGCTGCATGCACTCCATTTTTCATACGTTCCTTTCCTAGGAACTTGGGACAACTCTCATCAATTGTCCACTTTATCCTTTTAGGAAATAATAATAAATTATTATCCCCTTTAGAGGTAAGCCCCCTAGCTTAGCCCCTAGGCCCAACACTTAGCCTCCTCCCTTACCCAACATTGTGGAAACTTAGTCCCCCATCACTCTTTCTTCATGGTCGGTCTACACGCAATGATGTTTTTATATTAACAAAGTGCATAATTACATGTACAAAATAGGCTCTTGGCCTTTAACACCTAGGCTCTCCGGACTACTTGCACATAAGCTTACCAACTTACAATTGCTCGGCTCACCAGCCTACAAAACATGTTTACAATACATAGATATAACTGGGGATCATCCTTGGGGTATTACACACTCCGTCACTGAATGTCCTACACCTCCGGACATTAAAAAACATATCATTATTTTGAATTAGAATAAAATTAAAAGAAGTTTTTTTTTTTTTAATTTCTTCGTTTTATCATGTGATTTTTTTATAAGTCCAAACCCATCAATGTCAGTACGGTATAAGGCCATATTTGTAAGATAAAAATATCATTTTAAACATTTAAAAAATAAATTTACAAATATTAAATGGACTTTAAGTATCGATAGTTTGAAATTAAGATATGATTAACCACATAATAAAACAAGTGCCACTGGAGTGGCAATGTCCCTGTCGAAAGGTTAATTTGGTTAATTTGTTGTGCTGATTAAACTGGATGTTTAATTATAATGGTATTTTCTTCAAGTTTTGTAATTGTTTAAAGTTTGTGTTGATAAAATAGGGATACTCCATCCAGTCTGGATGGAACAAAGTGCACTGCAGTGACATGTTTATGTGGTTACTTAATATTGCTAAATATATGTTATAAAAAAGTTCTAGGAGATCATAGAATACTTTTTTCCATTTAAGTCTCTTGACCCAGCAACCACCCCTTTTTCTATTATCAATTGAAGTATTTATAATCTATTACATCGTGATTAAACTAAAAATCAACTTAAATCTTTATTTTGTAATTTGTAAATTGAACGGAAAAATGTGGATTCTTTAACCAATAACCGATAAAAGAATTCATAAAGAGAGCCCCTTCAAACCATTTACTTTCCTTCCATAATTGAAACTTATAACACATTACAAGAAAATTAGTA
>JASDQU010014843.1:23999-41069 GCA_032191745.1 Picea mariana
AGTCCCCCATCACTCTTTCTTCGTGGTCAGTCTACGCGCAGCGATGTTTTTATATTAACAAAGTGCATAATTACATGTACAAAACATGCTCCTGGCCTTTAACACCTAGGCTCTCTGGACTACTCGCACATAAGCTTACCAGCTTACAATTGCTTGGCTCACCAGCCTACAAAACATGTTTACAATACATAGATATAATTGGGGCTCGTCCTTGGGGTATTACACACTCCATCACTAACTATCCTACACCTCCAAACATTAAAAAACATATCATTATTTTGAATTAGAATAAAATTAAAAGAAGTTTTTTTTTTTAATTTCTTCGTTTTATCATGTGATTTTTTTATAAGTCCAAACCCGTCAATGTCAGTATGGTGTAAGGCCATATTTGTAAGATAAAAATATCATTTTAAACATTAAAAAAATAAATTTACAAATATTAAATGGACTTTAAGTATCGGTAGGTTGAAATTAAGATATGATTAACCACACAATAAAACAAGTGTCACTGGAGTGGCAATGTCCCTGCCGAAAGGTTAATTTGTTTAATTTTTTGCGCTGATTAAACTGGATGTTTACTTATAATGGTATTTTCTTCAAGTTTTGTAATTGTTTAAAGTTTGTGTTGATAAAATAGGGATGCTCCATCCAGTCTGGATGGAACAGAGTGCACTGCAGCGACATGTTTATGTGGTTACTTAATATTGCTAAATAGATGTTATAAAAAAGTTCTAGGAGATCATAGAATATTTTTTTCCATTTAAGTCTCTTGACCTAGCAACCACCCCTTTTCCATTATCAATTGAAGTATTTATAATCTATTAGATCATGATTAAACTAAAAATCAACTTAAATCTTTATTTTGTAATCTGGAATTTGAACGGAAAAATGTGGATTCTTTAACCAATAACCGATAAAAGAATTCATAAAGAGAGCCCCTTCAAACCATTTACTTTCCTTCCATAATTGAAACTTATAACACATTACAAGAAAATTAGTACGTGACAGTTGTAACATAAATGAGAATATTGATGAGTTTAGAAGCAAAAGACAGAACATGGACGTGTTGTGTAGTGTGGTCTGATAAGGAAGTCTATGGTAATTATGATAATTAAAGTACAATGCATGGACGTGTTGTGCAGCCTGGTCTGATAAGGAAGTCTATGGTAATTATGATAATTAAAGTATAGTGCATTATTGTATTGGCTAAGAATTACAAAACCTATAATTATAATTGTACTATGGTAACTAAAGTGTATTGTAATTATGATAAATAAAGTTTAGCGTATGGTGAAAGTGATGAATCATAATTTTTTTATTAACCGAAAATTCTTATATCTTTAAACACAGATTTAAAATATATATATTACAATATGAGTCAACTATTATGATGTTTTTTTATATGAATTTGAAATTTGGATGAGAACGATCAATATCTACCTTTCCAAACATCTTCGTATCAATGGAAACTCCGCGTTTGGACTATTAACATCTTAGTATCAATGGAAACTTCGTGTTTGGATTGTTAACATCTTAGTATCAATGAAAACTCTGCTTTTGGACTGTTGTAATTGGTTTATGTATCTATTTTCTCAAGCAATTCAGTTGATACACACGACTTACATTCACACCAAGACTAATAGGTGCATTGTATGGTAGAAACTTAAAATCAAACATAAGTCATACACACAAAAATATTCTTCATAAAACCAAGGTATTTCTCTATAAATACCCTTCTCAATACTTTATGGCCTACACCTGAATCATTTGCATGTCTATAAGTAGTGAACGAAGCACAATATTATTGATACAATCGAACTAGTAGTACTCCATTTAAATTGATATCAGAGTAACTATAATTAAGATGTGGTTGAAAGTAGTGATAGCAGCAGGGTTGGAAGTTGTGGCATTTGCAGTTTGGTTCATGTCAAAAAAATGGTAAAGGTTGTGAAAGAAATGTGGGAGAGAAATCAGTGCTACCCCTCGCAGCATGGGATTGTCATTCATTGGAGAAACGCTTGAATATATTTGTAGTGAGGATATCATTGGAAATCAGAAAATAGTCACAATAGTATTCACTGGAATAAAAACCTTTACTTGCTCACAAATAGTCTCATCAAATTTGTGTCTGACCAATAGTCTGGGCAAAGAGGTCAAGAAATAATAATTAATAAATAAATCCAACACTATAATAATAGTAAAGTATAAATTTAAATACAATATTTGGGGAATTCAAGACCTTCTTGTTGCTCCAAGTGTCCACACTGACACATATCCGTGACACTTGCAAGTAGTGGTGAAGTATTGTGACGGTTGGAAAAATATTAGATTCTTCCACAACTCATTCTCATTGACGAATAGCCCCACTTGATCCTGCGGTGAATTATACCAAACTTCTGATAATGGGATGGCAGTTTATAGGTGGTATTATTTGTTCAGTGGTTTGCGAATGGTTTCTTGTTTCGTATTTGTTGTTTGATGTAGAGAGAGAAAGAATTGTAGCATTTAGGAGATCTCTTGGCTTGCAAGCTTAGTCAGGTGCACTCAATTAGTGACTCAATGTGGCCTTCTAACCTAACAAAAGACTTGGGTTTTTCAAGCCTTACCTTCCTTTCATAGACAACTAGCTTCAACACAGCATGCACACCAGAACAGGTAAGAGTAAGAAACAAACAACAAATTCACAGCCACCATTTTTCTTCACAACAATGCAAGCATACAAGCTTATTTCATAGTAGGTTGAGACAATATAGAGAAAATGGATGATGATTCCCATGGTTGGTGTAAATTATTAAGATTCAATGTGCGGGGGTAGGCCGGTGGGGGTGGCCTACCGAGTCATGTTAGGTAGTGCACCAGACAAGCAAAGGACAATGAACTTGAATAATTCCCTACATGTTCAAAATCACACATTATATTTGCATGGCAATAAGAGACTGATGTTTTTGGACTCATCGCACTCTTTCTCTAGGCGCGAATCCTCGATCGCCCAAGTAAATATGTTGGTTAAGCTTGAAAAATCAATCTCTAAAGATAGCATTAGCGAGGGATTTCGGGATTCACTCACCTCGAAGTGAAGTGCAGACATGTGTTGGTTCTCAACTTGGCCCCTCTCATGTCATTGCCACCTGGTAATTGAATGAATTCAAGTTTGTTTCTCTGACGGCCCGATAATATTTTTTTTTCTTTGGGAACGAGTTAAGAGTTGACTCTACAATAAATCACAACACCCGCCAGGAATTTATATCTGGTGCATGGTTTTCTGGAAGCTTATCACAGAAGTGGAAGGGTGGTGGCATTATTCGTTCGGGTATGCAAAATTAGCTGGTTTTGGATTGATTCTAGTTGCATTGGGTTGCACATTCCCAATTTGAGAGAGAAAAACTCTAAATTTAATTGAGTTTATTTATTTTTTATTTTATTTCTTTCCCTTTGGGGGTTTTCTAGTTGATGGTTTTGTTAATTTTTTATTTGAGCATATGGGTCATGCTTGAATTCGATTTTCGACTGGCACTACACATGGAGGGTTGGTTCAGTAAGCAGGGTTTGAGAAGCTTTGAAATCATTGAATTGATTAAGCATATATCGATTAGTTGTAAATTTTTTCTTGAGTTCAGATTAAGATCGTGTAAATATAGTTGATTGAATATATTGTATTTTTGTTTTTTGTATGTAGTTGATAGAATGTATTGTATTTCTGTTTTTTGTATGCTTGGTTTGAATAAAGTTGTGGGGGGGTGTTTTTGATTGATGGTATTTTCATATGGACTATGGTAGGACGAAGACTTCACACACTAGCCGAAGGGTAGTCTTAGACCTTCATATTCAAAATTTTGTAGTTATGTATAGATTTTAGCTGCATTTGGTTAGTTGTGCTCTATAAATTGCATCATGAGGGCTGCATTTTGTTGTTGTTGTTGTTGTGATTTGTTGTGTTTTTTCTGAGCTCAAATTGAGAGAGAGAAGCTGTAAAATTAAATGAGTTTTTTTTTTTATTTCATTTCACTTTGCCTTTTTGTTGTTATGGGGTTTTCTAGTACATGGGGGTTTTATCTGATCATTTGGGTTATTCTTGAGTTTAACTTTAGACTGTGATTGTGTATGTAGGATAGTTGGCAATATTTGATCCAAGAAAAAAGAATCTATCGTCCACAAATGACGGGGCAATGAACGTGATTGAATGTAGTTGTCACAACTCATATTTAAAAAGAATGGGGTTTCTACCACAAGGAAAGTAGCAGCATACACTCCTATTTAAAAAGAATGGGGTTTTATTTTTCTATTGAGCCATTCACTTACTATTTGAACAATAAAAAAACTGAAAAGTTGGGAGAAGAAGTAGGAGTACATGAGAAATTTCTTAAATGTTTAAAAATTTGCACTTGGAGGGAGAAAATGCACTTGGGCAGGAAGACATGGACATTGTGGATGTGCTCTTAGATGTTAAAGAAACAACCCACTTTGACTGGACTAGTAAGCTAAAGTAGTTTCTTGATATAGAGTAAACATTCAGTTTTTTTTTATATAACATAGTTGCTAAAGCAACAACTCCACTTTCACTGGATTGGTAAGCTAAATTTAGTTTTTTTATATAGAGTAAACAAAGACAAATATTTGATTGAATAACTTATAGTTATAGCTTGTCATTTTCTCCAATATGGCTTTGTTCCTTTGTTCCTTCATCTGCTCCAATACGTCTTTGTTAGTTTCTTGATATAGAGTAAACATTTAGTTTTTTTTATATAACATAGTTGCTAAAGCAACAACTCCACTTTCACTGGACTGGTAAGCTAAATTTAGTGTGGACTGGTAAGATAAATTTAGTTTTTTTATATAGAGTAAACAGAGACAAATATTTGATTGAATAACTTACAGTTATAGCTTGTCATCTTCTCCAATATGGCTTTGTTCCTTTGTTCCTTCATCTGCTCCAATATGTCTTTGTTCCTTCATTTGACTAATTCCCTTATAGATTTCTTCCTTCATCTTGGATTTGTTCTTTCAACTGACTAATTCGAAATTCTGATTTGGACACCAAGATCATTAAAATTGTTACCGTCCTCTTGCGAAGGCAGTGCAATGGTGAAGACGGTAGTGATAGGGTTGTCTAGGCAATGGTGAAGACACTAGCGACAGAGTTGTATAAGAGATGGCGAAGACAGTGGATGAGGAGTTGTCTAGGTGGTGGGGGTGTTGTTAATGCAGTGGAGGAAGCCGTGGAAGTGTTTTTAATGCAGTGGAGGAGGCAATGGTAGTGGATTTAATGAAAGTTGAACATTTTCGAAGCAACTTGATCATCTATAAGAATAGTTTAAAGCCTCTTAAGAATAGTTTAAAGACATGACGTCATTTGTCAGTAGTATATTTAAAGAATTGAAACTTGATCATATCTAAGAATAGTTTAAAGCCTCTTATGAATAGTTTAAATACATGACGTCATTTTTCAACAGTATATTTAAAGAACTAACATAGATTTGACTTACCTTTCAGATCTATTTGACAACCTAATGGAAGATTTGGAAGAATGATTTATCTTATAGAAGATTTGAAAAAATGCACTCTGTCATATTTTATTTATTGACCCCAAAAAGAGTGTCAATAAAGATTTAATAAGTTGAAAACTTAGGCGACAATGAAGATATAACTGGCTAATCGGCTTCAAAAACTTAGGATATGTAAACGTTCAAAAACTTAGGATATGCAAACGTTCAATGAAGATATAATTGGCAATGAAGATATAATTGGCTAATCGGCTTAAAAAACGTAGGATATGTAAACATTCACCAAAATACCTCGGAAAAACTTAGGATATGTAAACGTTCACAAAAATACCTTGACAATAAGAGGTTGAACTTATTAGCAAATAGAATCTTTAATAAAAGTAATTAAGATACCAGAAAATTAACTATTTTAATTTTCCTATTTCCAACTTTGAGGAGCATAGAAAATACTTTAAGTCAAACACAAAGTAATTAAAAGTCAATGCTGAAGGGAATGCTAGAGTCCTAGCCTTTGGCAGGGACTAATAACGTTGTATTTCCATCACCATTGATATCTATTAGACACAATCGTCTCATCTAGCATTACTTATCTCTATATGCACATTTTGGTCCGTCGAAATAAAGAATTCATTAACCACATAATAAAATAATGTAGCATTTTCATCGCCATATGTCATATGCACTCATCTCTTCCAATAAATATTTTTAGAAGTCATTATTTGTCAGAGTCATTCTTTGTTCATTGACAAATTAGTTAGTTTGACAACACAATTTATTAGGCCATAAATGATGGCAAGACTTAAGCACCTCTCAAAGATCCTGCGTAGAACATTGAAGTGACATGTTCCCCTCCCCAGAACTTGCATATTTGTAAGGTTTGGGTTGGGGAACTTGCCACTTTAGTGTTCCAGGTAGGATTTTGAGGGGTGTTTATCCAGGTGGATATTGGTGGCTACCCACTTGTTCCAAATTCCAAACGGCTCATCTTGACAGTTTTCAATTCAACACATTTCTCTGTAATGGGGATATTTCTTTGTAATTGTGGGTTCTGCACTTGTGGGGTTGTCCTAAATCCCTACACAACATCTAGGTGGATATTGGTGGCTGCCTACTTATTCCAACTGGCTTATTTTGGAAGTTTTCATGTTGGTACATATTTTTGTACTTCTAGAGCCGTTTTGGGGCTCTAAACAATGTTTTCTTGTCTTGCCACAGTCAAACTATAGACGAAGTAAAATTTGATGGCTTAATGCGTAGTTCCCGAAAATACCTTTCCAACGGGCTATCACACACCTAAAACATATATCATATGCAAAAGTTACGACTCCGAGAAGTTAATGTACTAACTTACCCCAATGGGGCCCACATGAATTTTGATGCTTCATCTCCTAGGGTTAGGTTTTTTGGATGTCTAGGGTTTTGGAATTCATGTTTATAATAAAAAGGCCTCTAGAGCCTCATTGTAATCATATTATTGCGAATGAGCGTATCCGTCATATCTCTTCTTAAAGATAAAGCTGCCACCATTCTAGCGAGTTTTGCACTCTGTATTTTTACAGTTTCTGTACATTTCTTTCATTAATAGAAATAATTTATTGTTGTATTTCTCTATTTCTGGCAATTTTTATGTGTATTTCATTGTTATATCTCTGCTTTCATTTCATTGCGAAAATAATCTGGATCATTGGTATCAGAGCAGGCTGCTCTTGATCGTTTTTCAGTGCATGTCCCCAACGAGGTCCGAGTATAGCAAGTTGGGTCTCGAGCTTGTCTCTCTTGAGGAAAATCTCTCTCGCATGCCCAAGAAACCCTCTATGGCGACAGAAAAGAAAAACGTCATAGCAAAAGATTCTATTAACCTATTGCTTGAGCAAGCTCTCGCGTGACAGAGGGACAAAATGATGCATAATTTTTCCCACATCCTTCAACGCCTGTCGATAGCAACAATCACATATTCATCAAGCGACCACTTTAGAGGAGGCTCTCCCTTCAAGGTACAAGTTAATTTTGATATTTTCGTATTTGAAGGTCAGATAGATGTGGATGCCTTAGAAAAATGGTTGAATATTCTAGAAGGTTGTTTCTCTATTCACAATTTTTCCGATAGAGAAAAGATCACCTTCACACTCCTCAAGGCTCTCCCCCATGTCAAACATTAGTAGGAAAATTACTGGAATAAAAGTTCCACAGAGGAATCTGGAATATATGGGGCCGAGCCCACTTCATTTTTTTTTGGATGCGATCAAGGAACAATACTACCCTATTATTAACTATGAAGATAAGTGCATGAGATGGACTACATTGCAGCAAGAGAAGAGCCAAAGAGTGCCAGAGTTCACAAATACTTTCCATAACTTGCACACCAAGCTGGGTATCAAAGACTCTAAGTGGCATCTGGTTCTGAAATACCGTGGGGCTTTGCATAGGTACATCTAAACCGAAATGGATTTCCTAAACATCTCATCATTGGGAGTTGTCTATCGATATGTTGTCGAAATCAAGCATAAATTTAGGCACTAGAACAAATGGAAGTTCAGGTATGCAAATCCGCAACAACTAAAGCATGGTAAAGATGACCCTAACCAATAGCCTTCTGACAACTAGTCCAAGACACACAAAAATAAGGGTAAAGGAAAGAATAAGAAACACTAGGAAGTGGTGCGACTTCCACAAAACACCCTCGCACAACACTGATGAATGTCACTCGAAACAGTTATTGGTGGCCAAGGTCAAAGATGAGGATCCGAACCATGATTTGGAATGTGATCCAGAAAATATTGAAAATATACAGATCATCGACGCATACCCTACTACTACTGTCATGACCACAACAATTCAACTAGAAGAACCAGTAGATCTTGAAGAGGGGGAGCACCTCTTACATTCAAAGATGTGGGTGAAGGGGACCCTGTTGCATTTCATTGTTGATATAGGTATCCAGAATAATCTCATCTCGGTTGAGGTCATCAAATAGTTGGGGTTGTTGAAAACACCACACCCACAACCATACAACATTGACTGGCTTCACCAAGGATGAGATGTCTATGTCAGCCAACAATGCCACCTATATACTGCAAAATTCATCCTCTTCATAGTTTGTTCAAAGGATGCACATAAGGCCACTCCAACGACTACATCCTCAACACCTTCTACCCAACATAACAAATTTCAGAAGAGAAATAAGATATTATTTCCTCACCTAAAATGGTTCTTACACAATGCCCCTTCAAGCCCAGAGACAACAAGTTGGTGTAACAGATTCAACCTCACCAACAGCGGGTTCATGACAACCTTCCATAGGCCAAGAAACACAACTTCTCCAACAAGGCACACAACTCACCAAGATTCAGATTCAAAAAACGCTTTCCCCTCTTCCCCGGGCACTCAAAACAATGGAGACCATTACTTCCCGAGGGGGGAGGATTGATCTAGGTAGATATTGGTGGCCACCCACCCGTTCCAAATTGCAACCGGATCATCTTGATAGTTTTCAGTTCAACACGTTTATCTGTAATGGGGACATTTCTTTGTAATTGTGGGTTCTGCACTTACGCGGATGTCTTGAAGGCCTACACAACATCCAGGTGGATATTGGTGTCCATCCACCTATTCAAACTAACTTATTTTGGAAATTTTCATGTCAGTACATCTTTATGTTCTTCCAAGGCCATTTTGCGGCTCTAAACAACGTTTTCTTGGCTTGCCACAATCAAACTATATACAAAGTCAAAGTTTTATGGCATAATGCATATTTCTCAAAAATACCTTTCAAACGAGATATCACACGCCTAAAACGAAGATCGTATGCAAAAGTTATGACCCCGAGAAGTTAGTGTACTAACTTACCCCAATAGGGCCCACATGAATTTTGGCGCTTCATCTCCCAGGGTTAGGGTTTTTGGATGTCTAGGGTTTTGGAATTAATGTTTATCATAAAAAGGCCTTTAGAACCTCATTGTAATCATCTTCTTGTGAATGAGCAGAGCCATCACATATCTTCTCAGAGATAAAGCTGCCACCATTCTAGCGAGTCTTGCACTCTATATTTTTACAGTCTCTGTACATTTCTTTCATTAATAGAAATCATGTATTGTTGTTGATTTGAGATATTTTCATCGAGTGAATTATGAATAATTGCATTAAATGAGCATAAATTAAAGTGCACCATTAAATAAGGAAAAACTAAAAAATGAAGAGACATAAGCATCAAATTTGAACACAAAAACTTGATAACGGAGTTTGTCCCTGGTGGACTACGTCTCCGGGTCTTGCTCTCAAATGGGTAGGCTCTTTAATTAACTCAGTGAAATAATTTGGAAAAATACATAAGTATACCTCATTCTGAAATCAAGCTGCATAAATAATGTTTAGATCAAAAAAGCAGACATCACCACTGAATTCGTGGCGTCGAATTACCACTGTCTCCATGCCTCATTCCGACTCTGGCACTCCTAGGCCCAAGAAGAAATTCGTCTCGGTTCCCATGTTGCTCGGTTTCCATGCCTTCCTCCCAGGGTTGGGTAGACTCAACATTTAAATAAAAACCGCGGGATTTGATTACAAAGAGGGTCCATGGACTATTGGTTTGGGCATTAATACAAAGGCGTATAGTGTGGAGGAGGTCTTAGGGTCAAATCTTCGAGCCTCCCCCTTTTGGGTTTTAATTCGTTGCAATGTATATATATATATATATATATATATATATATATATATATTACAAAGTTGTTCCACTATGTTTAGCAGTGGCGCTATCCATATCTCCAACGATTTAGAATATGACCAAGTTTGGCTTGGTTCGCTAGATTTGGCRGACCCACCAAACTTCTAATTTTTTTTTTTAAATTCGTTCACGGGCTGTCATTGTGCTTTTTCCACCTTCCACATGAAACCCTTGATTGGGCCATGTGGTAGCCTCCCACTGGGCCACGTCGTCCTCTACCATGTCATGGCAGCCTCTGATTGGGCCACACGAAATTCTCTCGCTAGGCCACATCGTCCTCTACCATGTCATCATGCCACATCAGCATACAGACCGTATGGATTTCCACGTGGCATGATCCTATTGGTCCACGGATCGAACCGAAAATGCCAAAATTGGGTGACACGTGGCAGCCTCTGGTGTTTCCATGTCACCATGCTGATGTCAGCATGACACATGTCACCTTCCTACTCCTACCACATGTGTTGTACGAATGTTGACGTCATCCGTACGGATGATGATGTCAGCACTACGAATGCTGACTCATCCCCTGTTGACTGAGCTAGGTTGAACAAACTTTGACTATAAATATCTTTCAATCCGTAACTCCGTTCGACGAGTCGTTTGTGCCGTTAGAAAGATTACGATGCGCTCTTCGCGATCATGTCATTTTCACTAAGTTTTGGGAACTTTGAATTTTTTTCCCTTTCTTTGTCTGCTGAGGCCATTCTGTGCATCCTGAGTTTCCTTTACGAGTTCTGAGTTGTTCTTAGCCCTCTCTTGATCCTTTTTGGATCAATTGTATTTCTCTGTTTCTGGAAATTTTTATGTGTTTTTCATTGTAATATCTCTGCTTTCATTTCGATCCGAAAATAATCCGGATCAGTGATATCAGAGTAGGCTGCTCTTGATTGTTTTTCAGTGCATGTCCTCGACGAGGTTAGAGTATAGAAAGTTGGGTCTTGAGCTTGTCTCTCTTGAGGAAAATCCCTCTTGCATGCCCAAGAAACCCTCTGTGGCGACATAAAAGAAAAATGACGGAGTAGAATATTCTATTAACCTATTGCTTGATCAAGCTCTCACGTGATAGAGGCATGAAATGATGGATAATTTTTCCCACATCCTTCAACACTTGTCGATAGAAATAGGCACATATTCATCAAGCAGACACTTTGGAGGAACCTCTTCCTTCAAGGTACAAGTTAATTTTGATATTCTGGTATTTGAAGGTCATATAGATGCGAATGCCTTAGAAAAATGGTTGAATCTGCTAGGAGGTTATTTCTTTGTTCACAATTTTTCCTATAGGGAAAAGATCCCCTTCACACTCGTCAAGGCTCTGCCCAATGCCAAACATTGGTGGGAAACTTACTAGGAGCAAAGTTTCACAAGGGAATCTGAAATATATGGGGTCGAGCCCACTTGAGATTTTTGTGGATGCGGTCAAGGAACAATACTATCCTATTGATAACTATGAATACTAGTACATGAGATGGACCACACTGCGACAAGAGAAGAGACAAACAGTGTTGGAGTACACAAATACTTTCCATACCTTGTGAACCAAGCTAGGTATAAAATACTTCGAGCGACATCTAGTTCTGAAATACCATGGGGCTCTGCATAGGTACATCCAAACCGAAATGGATTTCCTAAACATCTCATCATTGGGAGTTGCCTATCGATATTCTATCAAAACCGAGTAGAAATTTAGACACCAGAACAAATGGGAGTTCGGGTCTACAAATATTCAACAACCAACGCATGGTAAAGACGGTCCTAACCAACATCCTTCTAAGAACCAATCCAAGACATCGGAAAATAAGGGTAAAGAAAAGATGAAGAATGAAACTGGGAAGTGATGGGACTTCCACAAAATCCCTTGGCACAACATTGATGAATTTCACTCAAAATAGTTATTGGTGGCCAAGGTCAAAGACAAGGAGCCGAACCCTGATTCGAAATCTGATCTAGAAAATATTGAAAACAGATATATCACCGATGCAAACCCTAATTCTACTGTTGCGACCATAACAATTCAACTAGAAGAACCAATAGATCCTGAAGAGGGGGAGTGCCTCTTCCATTCACAGATGTGGGTGAAGGGGACCCCGTTGCATTTCATTGTTGATAGTGGTAGCCAGAAGAACAACATCTCAACCAAGGTCGTCAAATAGTTGGGGTTTTTGACAACACCACACCCGCAACCACACAACATTGGGTGGCTTCACCATGGATGATATCTTTGTGTCAGCCAACAGTGATGCCTGTCCTATGGAATCCAACCCTTCAAGGATGAGGTAGTATGTGATGTTTCCCCTCTTAAAGTATGTGATGTTGTTTTGTTCCAACCATATATGTGGAAATGTCATGATGTTTATGAGTCTCGACCTCGTAGTGTCATTATTACTCTGGAGGGTTAGCTCTACATGATATCAGAGGTAGTTCCGACTACTATTCCACCAAAACAGTGCCGCAAGGTCATCTCTCATACTACAAAATTCATCATCTTCACAGTTTGTTCAAAGGATGCGTAGAAGGAAACGACAAGCACAACAACCTCACAACCTTCTATCCAATAGAAGCAGATTGCATAAGAGAAAACATATATTGTTTCTTCAGCTATAATGGTGCCTACACAATGCCTCATCAAGTCCAGAGACAACATGTTTGTGGAACATATTCAACCCTTCCAACAGTAGGTTCGTGACAGCCTTCCACATACCAAGCATCGAAACTTCTCCAACAAGGCACACAACTCACCAAGATTCAGATAAAAAAAACGTTTTCCCCTCTTCCCCGGGCACTCAACACAATGGAGACCATTTATTCCTAAGGGGGGAGGATTGATCCAGGTGGATATTGGTGGCCACCTACCTGTTCCAAATTCCAACTGGCTCATCTTGACAGTTTTTAGTTCAACATGTTTCTCTGTAATGGGGATATTTATTTGTAATTGTGGGTTCTACACTTGCAGGGATGTTCTGAAGCCCTACACAAAATCCATGTGGCTATTTGTGGCTGCCCACCTATTCCAACTAGCTTATTTTGGAATTTTTCATGTGAGTACATCTTTTTGTACTTCTAGGACCATTTTGAGGCTCTAAACAATGTTTTCTTGGCTTGCCACAGTCAAATTGTAGACAGAGTCAGAGTTTGACAACATAGTGCATAGTTCTCGAAAATATATTTCCAATGGGTTATCACGTGCTTAAAACAGATATCGTAATCAAAAGTTATGACCTTGAGAAGTTAATGTACTAACTTACCCCAATGGGGCCCACATGACTTTTGATGCTTCATTTCCTAGGGTTAGAGTTTTTGGTAATCATCTTCTTGCAAATGAGCGTAGCCATCATATCTCTTCTCAGAGATAAAGCTACCACCATTCTAGCGAGTCTTGCACTCTGTATTTTTACAGTCTCTGTACATTTCTTTCATTAATAGAAATCATGTATTGTTGTATTTCTCTGTTTCTCACAATTTTTATGGGTATTTCATTGTAATATCTCTGCTTTCATTTTGTTCCTAAAATAATCCGAATCATTGGTATCAAAGAAGGCCACTCTTTATCGTTTTCCAGTGCATGTCCCCGATGAGGTCCGAGTATAGCAAGTTGGGTCTCGATCTTGTCTCTCTTGAGGACAATTTCTCTCGCACGCACAAGAAACCCTCTGTGGTGGCAAAAAAGAAAAAAAATAGAGAAAAAGATTCTATTAACGTGTTTCTTGAGCAATCTCTCGCGCAACAGAGGGTCGAAATGATGGATAATTTGTCCCACCTCCTTCAATGCCTGCCGATAGCAATAGGCATGTAGTGTCCCCAAGGCCGAGCCCCATAGTAAACCATGTTCTGAAAGGAATTGTAATTATGATTTATAGGCTGGTGAGCCGAGTTCTTATAAGTTGGAGGCTTATGTGTTGTTAGGCCAGGGAGCCTAAGTGTTGAAGGCCAGGAGCCTGCTATTGTATATGTAATCATGCAGAACAATTAATAAAATATAAACACCGCCATGTGCAGACTGACCACGATGAATGAGTGAAGGGGGACTAAGCATCCATAGGGTGGGCAAGGAATTAGAGGCTGAAGGTGGAAAAAGGGGCTAAGTGTTGAGCCTAGGGGCTAAGCCTAGGGGGCTTAAGTCTGGGAATAATATTTTAATATTATCCCAAAAAACATGTGCATTTTTATGTTTTATCCTAAGTTTCTGGCAAGGGGAGAACATGCAAGGGAGACGGGTGCTGGTGGAATGCATGCAGTTTCATGGGTGACAAGTGTCAACCCTGACGCATGCGAATAAAACGGCCATGGCGAGCTGTGAGAAGGGTTCCTCCTCCATTCTACCCGATTGTCTGAACACGTACAGAGCCCTGGATAGTACTACCAACCTAACTCCTGCAGAGAACCTTCATGTGTCCCTGTGATTCAAAAAGTCTGTGTCTGGCTCTGAGAAAACCGATGTGTATATTCCCTGAATGAGAACCCTGCATGGATTTGGGAAAGAGTCTATGTTTGTTCTGGAAAGTTGGTATACCCTTCTTTGTTCTAAATCGGGGAGTCTGAATCGACCCCTACGTGGACGACTCATCACGCATCCTTGAGAATCCAGAGTGTGAGTCTATTCCATGTTGCCAAATTGAGAAAACAGAGGTGTCTCATCCCTGCTAAGCCTGGTTATACTGTTGCACCTGTCTGGAGCTACCCTGGGGTGTTCGTGTCTGGATTCCCGTGGATTGTGGTGGACGTGTATTGTTTCATCCTATGTGGCTTGTTGGCCAGTTTATACAACACTCTCTCCAGGTGAGAGAGGTGGTTGAAGATTGGAAGAACAGGTTGTTGGACCTGTGAGTGACTCCCTCCAGGTGAGAGAGTGCGCAGAGGAAGGAGAGAACTCCTGGAAGGAACCCTGTAGCTGCCACAGACCCCAGAGACTTCCGGTTCGGCCTGTTCCTGTAATCCAAGGCAAGGGAGATTAGCAGCTGAAGGACTGTCCAGGTGACAGAGAAGGTGTATACTCCTAGGGTGGAACAGGCATGTGGGGAATGAGGGTCTGTGGGCAGTGAGCGTGGGAGGTTCCTTGGAGAGAATCCCTTCCTTGTGGTTGTGTGTTGTTTTCCCNTAGCAGCTGAAGGACTGTCCAGGTGACAGAGAAGGTGTATACTCCTGGGGTGGAACAGGCATGTGGGGAATGAGGGTCTGTGGGCAGTGAGCGTGGGAGGTTCCTTGGAGAGAATCCCTTCCTTGTGGTTGTGTGTTGTTTTCCCTGTAACCTTAGCCTAGCCTAGGATTCCTTGTTTTGGGGTGGAGCTTAGTCCCAGCTCGGGGGTGACCCACTGCTGAGTCGATGAGCAGTGTGGTATAAGGCTGGGAGGTTCATGGAAGGCCTGCACTTGGTTGGTGGATTCTACCACTGTTAAAAGATAAGTATCCGATTATGTTTTAATCATGTTTTTGCATGACTCTACTGCTTATGTTATCATGATTTCCGCTGTGTATATGAATTAGTATGAAATTCTATTGATTGTTAATTATAGCCGTAGAGAATATGATTACTCTGAGATTGAATGTGTTTAATTGTTGAAAGCATATGGATCATGTAATACCTATACGAATCAGGTATAGAGTGGTGTTATAGTCTTCTCTTATTAGCAATTAAACCTTGGTAGCCAGAAAGGGGCGCTACAAGGCACATCTTCATCAAGTGGGAACTTTGGAGGAACCTATCCCTTCAAGGTACAAGTTAACTTTGATATTCCCGTATTTGAAGGTCAGATAGATGTGAATGCCTTAGAAAAATGGTTGAATCTGCTAGAAGGTTATTTCTTTGTTCAAAAAATTTTCAACAGGGAAAAGATCACCTTCGCACTCCTCAAGCCTCTTCCCCACGTCAAATGTTAGTGGGGGTAACATCACATACATCAAGAGGGGAAACATCACATACTACCTCATCCTTGAAGGGATGGATGATATAGGACATGCAACACTAATGGATAAAACAAAGATCTCATCCATGGTGAAGCCACCCGATGTAATATGGCTGAGGGTGTGTTGTTGTCGACAACCCCAACTATCTGACGACCTCAGTTGAGATGAGGTTCTTCTAGATACCGCTATCAATAATCAAATGCAGTTGGGTCCGCTTCACCCACATCTGTGAAAGGAAGAGGCACTCCCCCTCTTCATGATCTACCATATATGTGGAAATGTCATGTTTTTTATGAGTCTCAACCTTGTAGTGTCATTATTACTCTGGGGGGTTAGCTCTACAAGATACCAGAGGTAGTTCTGACTACTATTCCACCAAAACAATGCCGCAAGGTAATCTCTCATACTGCAAAATTCATCTTCTTCACAGTCTGTTCAAAGGATGCACAAAAGACCACTACAACCTCAACACCTTCTATCTAGTAGAAGTAGATTGTAGAAGAGAAAGCGAATATTATTTATTCAACTAAAATGGTGCCTACAAAATGGCCCGTCAAGCCCAGAGACAACAAGTTGGTGGAACAGATTCAACCCCGCCAGCAACAGGTTCTTGACTTCCTTCCACAGACCAAGCAACACAACTTCTCCAACAAGGAGCGCAACTCACCAAGATTCAGATTCAGAAAACACTTTTCCCTCTTCCTGATCCAGACGGATTTCCACACATGGAAGGACTTTACTGTGTTCACCAAGTTGATTTGTAGAGTGGTGAAGGTGGTAAACTTATATGTTTTGATTTTATATTTCTCATGCATTTTATTAATGCTTTGTGAGGAAAGGGTCTCATGCATTCTTATGCTTTATGAGATGCTCATGCATATTATTTATGCTTTATGATCTTTTGAAAAACTCATACATTATTATTCATTATTGATGTAAAATGAT
>JASDQU010014843.1:41169-51976 GCA_032191745.1 Picea mariana
GACGATTGTATTGTACTGAGAGCTCTTGGATTAGAGCTTTGTATGAGATTGTTTCATGATTCATAATATATGATAGTGGGGTTTTTAGCTTTACGCTTTCCCCGGTAAAACTTCTGTGTTCTGTGTTATTGATATTTCACTTTGCGCATTGTGGTTGAGATCGTGGTTTAAATTGTTTCCGCAATAATAGTAGAAGCGATTCTATATTTAACATGTTGTGGTAGTTGTTAGATCAGGAGAATAGCAGGAATACATTAATTTGTATCAAAATTTCTACACTTTTCATGTGCTTATTCCATTTGAGTTCATGTATGTTATGTATTCTTGTTTACAAGCATGGTTAATCATGGATTCATAGGCCCTTTAATACTTATGCAAACACTTCTTCAGAAAATGATTCTCAATTGAAAACTTGCGTAAAGTACTCACCCGTTTTCAGATCACTTCCCCGGGCACTCAACACAATGGAGACCATTGCTTCCTAAGGGGGTAGGATTGATCCGGATGGATATTGGTGGCCACCCACCTGTTCCAAATTCCAACCAGCTCATCTTGACAATTTTCAATTCAACACGTTTATTTGTAATGGGGATATTTCTTTGTAATTGTGGGTCTACACTTACGGGGATGTCCTGAAGCCCTACACAACATCCATGTGGATATTGGTGGTCGTGCACGTATTCCAACTGGATTATTTTGGAAGTTTTCATGTCAGTACATCTTTCTATACTTCCAGGGTCGTTTTGGGTCTCTAAACAGGTTTTTCTTGGCTTAGCATAGTCAAACTGTAGACAGAGTCAGATTTTGACGACATAATGCGTAGTTCTTGAAAGGGCCTTTCCAACGGACTATCACGTGCCTAAAACAGATATAGTATGAAAAAGTCACGACAACGAGAAGTTAATGTACTAACTTACCCCAATGGGGCCCACATGACTTTTGACACTTCATCTCTTAGGGTTAGGATTTTTGGATGTCTAGGGTTTTGGAATTCATGTTTATGATAAAAATTCCTTCAGAGCCTCATTGTAATCATATTCTTGTGAATGAGCATAGCCGTCACATATCTTCTCAGAGATAAATATGCCACCATTTTAGCGAGTCTTGCACTCTGTATTTTTACAGTCTTTGTACATTTCTTTCATTAATAGAAATCATGTATTGTTGTATTTCTCTGTTTCTGAAAATTGTTGTGTGTATTTCATTGTAATATCTTTGCTTTCATTTCATTCTGAAAATAATCCGAATCAGTGGTATCAGAGCAGGATGCGCTTGATCATATTTCAGTGCATGTCCCTAACGAGGTTCGAGTATAGAAAGTTGGGTCTCAAGCTTGTCTCTCTTGAAGACAATCGCTCTCGCACGCCCAAGAATCCCTCTATGGTGGCAAAAAAGAAAAACGATGGAGAAAAATATTTTATTACCCTGTTGCTTGAGAAAGCTATTGCGCATCAGAGGGACGAAATGATGGAGAATTTTTACCACATCCTTCAGCACCTATCAATAGAAACATGCAAATATTCATCAAGTGACCACTTTGGAGGAACCTCTCCCTTCAAGGTACACGTTAATTTTGATATTCCTGTATTTGAAGGTTATATAGATTCATATGCCTTAGAAAAATGGTTGAATCTACTAGAAGGTTATTTTTATGTTCACAATTTTCCAACAGGGAAAATATCACCTTCGCACTCCTCAAGGCTCTCCCCCATGTCAAACATTGGTCGGAAGCTTGCTGGGAGAAAAGTTCCACAGAGGAATCTGGAATATATGGGGCGGAGCCCACTTAGGATTTTCTCGTGGATGCGGTCAAGGAACAATACTACCCTGTTGATAACTATGAATATCAATACATGGTATGGACCACATTGCAATAAGAGAAGAGACAAACAATGCCATAGTTCCCAAATACTTTCCATACCTTGCACAACAAGCTAGGTATCAAAGCCTCCAAGCAACATCTGGTTCTGAAATATTGTGGGGCTTTGCATAGGTACAACAAAACTGAAATGGATTTCCCAAACATCTCATCATTGGGAGATGCCTATTGATATGATGTCAAAATTGAGCATAAATTTAAGCACCAAAACAAATGGGAGTTCATGTCTGCAGATACATAACAACCAAAGCATGGTAAAGATGACCCTAACCATTAACCTTCTAACAAGAAATCCAAGAAACATGAAAATAAGGGTAAAGGAAAGATGAAGAATGACACTGGGAAGTGGTGTGACTTCCACAAAATCCCCTGGCACAACACTGATGAATGTCGCTTGAAACAATCATTGGTGGTCAAGGTCAAAGAAAAGGAGACGAACCCTGATTTAGAATTTGATCCAGAAAATATTGAAAATAGATAGATCATCGATGCAAACCCCACTGCTACTATCGTGACCACAACAGTACAACCAGAAGAACCAATAGATATTGAAGAGGGGGATCACCTCTTCCATTGATAGATGTGGGTGAAGGGGGCCCCGTTGCATTTCATTTTTCATAGTGGTAACCATAAGAAGCTCAACTCAACTGAGGTTGTCAAATAGTTGGGGTTGTCGACAACACCACACCCGCAACCACACAACATCGGGTGGCTTCACCAGGGATGAGATCTCCATGTCGGTCAGCAGTGCCACCTATTCAATGGAACTCAACCCTTCAAGGATGAGGTAGTATGTGATGTTTCCCCTCTTGATGTCTGTGATGTTGTTTTGGGACAACCATATATGTGGAAACATCATGTTGTTTATGAGTCTCAACCCCGTAGTGTCATTATTACTTTGGGGGGTCATCTCTATAGGATACCGGAGGTAGCTCCGATTACTATTCCACCAAAACAATTCCACAAGGTAATCTCTCATACTGCAAAATTCATCCTCTTCACAGTCTGTTCAAAGGATGCACAGAAGGCCACTACAACCACTGTAGCCTCAACACCTTCTATCCAACAGAAGTAGACTGCAGAAGAGAAAGAAAATATTGTTTCTTCAACTACAATGGTTCCTACACAATGCCCTATCAAGCCCAGAGACAACACGTTTTTGGAACAAATTCAACCCTGCAAACAACAGGTTCGTGACAGCCTTCCAAAAACCAAGCAATGCAACTTCTCCAACAAGCCACACAACTAAACAAGATTCAGATTCATAAAATGATTTCCCCTCTTCCATGGGCACTCAACACAATGGAGACCATTACTTCCTAAGGGGGTAGGATTGATCTAGGTGGATATTGGTGGCCACCAACCTATTCCAAATTCCAACCCGATCATATTGATAGTTTTCAGTTCAACACGTTTCTCTGTAATGGGGATATTTTTTTGCAATTGTGGGTTCTTCACTTACGGGGTTGTCCTGAAGCCCTACACAACATCCAGGTGGATATTGGTGGCCTCCCATCAATTCCAACTGGCTTATTTCATAATGTTTCATGTCAATACATCTTTTTGTACTTCTAGGGCCATTTTGGGGCTCTAAACAATGTTTTCTTGGCTTACCACAGTCAAATTGTATATGGAGTTAGATTTTTATGACATAATGTGTAGTTCTCGAAAATACCTTTCCAACGTGCTATCATGCTCCTAAAACAGAGATCATATGCAAAAGTTACGACATCGAGAAATTAATGTACTAACTTACCCCAACAGGGCCCACATGACTTTTGGCACTTCATCTCCTAGGGTTAGTTTTTTTAGATGTCTAGGGTTTTGGATTTCATGATTATCATAAAAATGCCTTCAGAGCCTCATTGTAATCATCTTCTTTCGAATGAGCGTAGCCGTCACATCTCTTCTTAGAGATAAAGATAACACCATTCTAGCGAGTCTTGCACTCTGTATTTTTACAGTCTCCACACATTTATTTAATTAATAGAAATCATGTATTGTTGTATTTCTCTGTTTTTGGCAATTTTTTTGTGTCTTTCATTATAATATCTCTACTTTCATTTAGTTCTGAAAATAATCTGGATCAGTGGTGTCAGAGTAGGTTGCTCTTGCTCATTTTTTAGTGCATGTCCCCAATGAGGTCCGAGTATAGCAAGTTGGGTATCGAGCTTGTCTCTCTTGAGGAAAATTGCTCTCGTACGCCCAAGAATTGCTCTCATACGCCCAAGAAATCCTCTTTGGCGGCATAAAATAAAAACGACAGAGCAGAAGATTCTATTAACCTATTGCTTGAGCAATCTCTCGCGTGATAGAGGGACAAAATGATGGAGAATTTTTCCCACATCCTTCAACACCTACCGATAGCTACAAGGGCATAGTCATCAAGAGACGACTTTGGAGGAGCCTCTCCTTTCAAGGTACAAGTTAATTTTGATATTCCCGTATTTGAAGGTAAAATAGATGTGGATGCCTTAGAAAAATGGTTGAATCTGCAAGAAGGTTATTTCGCTGTTCACAATTTTTCTGATAGGGAAAAGATCGCCTTCACACTCCTCAAGACTCTCCCCCATGTCAAACATTGGTGGGAAAATTACTGGGAGAAAATTTCCACAGAGGCATATAGAATATATGGGGTTGAGGCCACTTGGGATTTTTTTGTGGATGTGGTCAAGGAACAATACTAACCTATTGATAATTATGAAGACTAATACATGAGATGGACCACACTGCGGCAAGAGAAGAGCCAAAACAATGTCGGAGTTCACAAATACTTTCCATACCTTGCGCACCAAGTTGGGTATCAAAGACTCCGAGCGACATCTGGTTTTGAAATACCGTGAGGCTCTACATAGGTACATCCAAACTGAAATGGATTTCCTAAACATCTCATCATTGGGAGATGACTATCAATATGCTATCAAAATTGAGAAAAAATTTAGGCACCAGAACAAATCGGATTTCGGGTCTGCAAATATGCAACAACCAAAGCATGGTAAAGACGAACCTAACCAAAAACCTTTCGAAAACTAGTCCAAGACACAGTAAAATAAGGGTAAAGGGAAGATGAAGAATGACACTAGGAAGTGGTGTGACTTCCAAAAAATCCCCTGTCACAACACCGATGAATGTCACTCGAAACAATCATTGGTGGTCAAGGTCAAAGAAAAAGAGTTGAACCCTGAGTCAGAATCTGATCCAGAAAATATTGAAAACAGATAGATCTTTGACACAGACCCTACTGCTACTATTGTGACCACAAAAATTCAACCAGAAGAACCAATAGATCTTGAAGAGGGGGACCACCTCTTCCTTTCATAGATGTGGGTGAAGGGGACCTAGTTGCATTTCATTGTTGATAGTGATGCCAGAAGAATATCATCTCAGTTGAGGTCGTTAAACAATTGGGGTTGTCAACAACACCACACCTACAACCATACAACATCGGGTGGCTTCTCCATGGACAAGATCTCTGTGTCAACCAACAATGTCGCCTATGGCATCCAACCCTTCAAGAATGAGGTAGTATGTGATGTTTCCCCTCTTGATGTCTGTGATGTTTCTTTGGGACAACCATATATGTGGAAACGCCATGCTGTTTATGAGTCTTGACCTCGTAGTTTCATTATTAATCTGGGGGGTCAACTCTACAAGATACTAGAGGTAGTTCCAACTACTATTCCATCAAAACAGCGCTACAAGGTAATCTCTCATACTGCAAAATTCATCCTCTTCACAGTGTGTTCAAAGGATGCATAGAAGGCCACTGCAACCACTGTAGCATCAACACCTTCTATCCAATAGAAGAAGATTTCATAAGAGAAAAAATATATTTTTTCTTCACCTACAATGGTACCTACAAAATGCCCCGTCAAGCCCAGAGACAATAGGCTGGTGAAACTGATTCAACCCCGCCAACAACAGGTTCGTGTCAACCTTCCACATACCAAACAGCGCAACTTCTCCAAAAAGGCACACAAGTCACTAAGATTATGATTTAGAAAAATATTTCCCCTCTTCCCCGAGAACTCAATGTAATTGAGACCATTGCTTCCTAAGGGGGGAGGATTGATCCAGGTGGATATTGGTGGCCACCCACCTGTTCCAAATTCCAACTGAATGATCTTGACAATTTTCAGTTCAACACGTTTCTTTGTAATGGGGATATTTATTTGTAATTGTGGGTTCTTAAATTATGGGGCTTTCCTGAAGACATACATAGAATCTAGGTGGATATTAGTTGTCTCCCACCTATTCCAACTGGCTTATTTTGAAAGTTTTCATTTCAGCACATCTTTTTGTACTTCCAGGGCCGTTTTGGGGCTTTAAACAATGTTTTCCTGGATTTCCACTGTCAAATTGTAGACATATTCAAATTTTTATGGAATAATGTGTGGTTCTCGAAAATACCTTTCCAATGGGCTATCACACGCCTAGAATGGAGATCGTATACAAAAGTTACGACCACGAGAAGTTAATGTACTAACTTACCCCAACGGGGTGCACATGACTTTTGGCACTTCATCTCCTAGGGTTAGGTTTTTGGATGTCTAGGGTTTTGGAATTCATGTTTATCTTAAACAGGCCTTCAAAGGCTCTTTGTAATCATCTTCTAGCAATTGAGCGTAGCTTTCACATCTCTTCTCAGAGATAAAGTTGCCACCATTCTAGCGAGTCTTGCACTCTTATTTTTACAGTCTCTGTACATTTATTTCATTCATAGAAATCATGTATTGTTATATTTCTCCGTTTCTGACAATTTTTATGTGTATTTCATTGTAATGTCTTTTCTCTCATTTCATTCCGAAAATAATCCAGATCACGTACTTAAGTTTTTCCATAAAAACACCACTTCTCAATGTTTATTTTTTCATGAAATCCTTTGCTTCCTATGTTTCAACTTGGAAATTTAAAAGTCAATTAATAATCATCACTTTAGCATTAATGCTTCTTACATATTCCCTACTCTGGAAATCCTCAATTGACTTTAAATTTTTTATGTGAAATATTTATAAAATTTGATAAAGTTTTAAATTTATAATTATTAACGCTGGATGGGGTGACACATGGGCCACATGGGCCACTCGCGTCGATGGACAGGGAGATTACAAGGGCAATTAAATCCTCTCACCACCACCCTCCCTCCCTGTCCAGTCGGGATGGTTCTCATGCATAGGAGCCAAGACTTAGTGCGCCAGGCCTTAATGGAAGCCCAGGCTTGACTCCTCGGCTTCAGTACGATCTTTGAGATTTCCATTACACCTTCACTAATGGCTACTAGAGCCATCAATGCCTCTACCCTCCTCGTCTTTTCACTGAGCGAGAAGTGTTATATGGGGCACTTGGGCCCAAATCCCAATATCATTTTGGTAATCCTGCTCCGAGATTCAGCCTACTCAACCGATTTTTCTACTTTCCTAGTGCCCTGCGCAACCATGCCACGAGAACGAGGCAATCCCCATCGAGGGTTGGCCTACTATAGTAGGTTTGGACGACACAACCACCTAGGGCCTCCCTCTCGAGCTCTCATGCCAAGTAGAGACCATCCGGGCACTTCGAGGAAGAACTAGTTTGCGCAGGCTCCTTCAGAGCCTTGGCCTCACCATGGCTCGAGACTTACCTCTCGAGATCTAGTTCCAGATGAGGACCATCCGGGTTTCTCTAGGAAAAATTGGTTCATGTAGGCTCATCAACAACCACGTCCTCCCAACACTGAGAGTCTCCAAGGCGGATGCCCAGTGGAAGAATAATTTCTGCCCAATTAGGCAGAATTATTGGCTTTCCTTCCTTCAACTGCCCTGGAGCACCAGCCTGCCACCTGCACCACCAATCCATTTCAAGAGTCAGTTGCTACGAGATGCATAGTAGAAGAAGAAGCCTTATTTCTGGAAGACCACTCGGGGTGCAATTCCACCACCTCCATGGAAGAAGACCCCATCACGGACTCTGTTGTTGCCTTTAACTCCATCGCTACCTCTTTGGAGGAAAATCAGGCTCAAGAGGACCACAGTTACCCAACTCTGTATTCCTACAGACTCACAAACGACCATCTGGTTTTAATCTTTGAAATGAGAAGGGACCTGGCCGAGCAACAACACCGCCAGAGTTTCTTCAACAAATGTCTAGATGCCCTGTATGATTCCTTCTCAAGCGAGCCTGAGAAGAGTTGATGCCTGACATGCTTTCATCCCTTCACCTTTAGACTCTATCAAGATGGAAGCCTAGGCTTGCCGCATGCATAGATTCTCACATGTTTTTTTTCTTGGTTTAATGGATAAATTTTTGCAAATTTTTCCTATGCTATTCTTTGGTTCAGGTCCGATAGGCTCAAGACTAATAGGCGGTCAGGGCACTCACTCCACCTCCTGTTCTGGTTTCCATGAGAGTGGCAAAATAGGTGGCAAGTCTCCTTGTTATATGTTGACAATTTTCGTTTTTTTTTTCTTTCTTAAGCTTTGGAACTGTGAACAGTTGTCACGCCTATGCGTTCTAGTTTCCACCACGATGGAAGAACAACTGGCTTGCTATCATGTATATCTGGACACGTAAGTTTTTTGCTTTGGCAAGGTAAAATACATTTTTATTTACAAAAAAAATTATAATTAGTAAATAATTAAAATAAAAATAAAAATATGTATTTAAAATTTTGATATTAAGAAATTATGAAATTTGTATTGGTTGAGAAGGTTGATGGGACTAATAATCCCTCATTGGAGGTGACTATTTAAAAAAATAATTAATAATAAAAAAAAAAAAACCAAAAAAATGTCATCTTAGATTTGCTTTAATACATTTACTCGACACCACTTACATTGTAGGAGGTTGAATTAATTGTGTTTCAGGAAGGTACATTATTTTCAGTTGGCATTACACGTAAATATTGTTGGTACATTGATAGCATGCCACCAATGTTTGCTGACGTTTCGTCCCTACCAGCTAGTGCGAACATAAATCGTTGGATGTTGAAATATGAAAGTAGGGGGAAGCTTCCAATGAAGACTTGTAAAACAAGGAAAATAAATAACTGAGGGTGGAAAGCACACATAATTTTCCAATGAACACTTGTAAAACTAGGCAAATAAATGAGTGGTGGTTGTTCTTGCAAGTGAATGTTTATTCACAAAGATTTAATTAATCTATTTAATAAGTAGTAAATCAATAATAACTTTGGTTTCCTATTCTATGTATTTAATAAGTAATAAATCGATAATAGCTTCGGTTTCTTCGCCTATGTATTTAATAAATAATAAATTCATAATAGCTTTGGTTTCCTCTATTTAGTGATTTAGGTTACATTTTATGGATTCCATTTTGTGATAACTACTCCATTCAAGAGAGATGTCCAGAGGCTTACTTCTCAAATGTCGATTCACTTGAAAATAAGAATTTGTTCTTCACCTGAATGGAAGCATGTAGGTGGTATCATTATATCTTAAAGGACAACAACGATCAAACTTATTACTTTTAGTTTTCTACTTCACTTCTTGTATCACGTTTAAACAATATTTTTTTTTCTTCTTCTATCAGAAAATGTATAGAAAATTTATTTGGAATTGAAGGATCGAATCAACAAAGCTGTGGTGATGGGCAATGTTCCAATAGACAAACAAAAATAATACAAGGGATTCAAGGACTGGAAGCACTATGCAAGATCATCCAAGTACAATTCAACTCATTAGTCTTATCGAGTCTTTCAAATCATATCTACTTATATTGTGCTAAACATATCTAGTTTAGATCACATGTCTTAGACCATATTCAAAATATATTTTTCGATTGCATCTTCTTTTCTAGGAATCTTTTGATTGTAAGTGGAGATTTTACAAGAGAAGGGAGAGGACAAGGACATTCAAAGAAAAGACATGCTCGGCCTTATATATGTCTCGCGTGAGAAGTGACTTGAAATTCCTCACCATTACAAGGCCAATGCTCCTAATGTTTTGGTAATATTTTTCATGTAGTAAACATTGATGTTTTTCATGTAGTAAGCAATGATTAAACTTAATAAGTAAGTTTAATGTAATTTGTAATATTAGCTTCATATTTTGTTGAAACAAGAACTACTTTTCATAAAATCCGTTTTTTCATAAAATAAAGAATTGTGTTTCATAACAAATTGCCGAACACTTGTAAATCCACTGCATGAGCTATTAACTTTATAATAAAAAGCATCCATGGTTTAAACAAATAACCCTTAACCCAAATATTAAAAAAAAAAATGTTATGGCTTTGTTATTTCACTAATAATGTACACGGTTAAAGTATAAAAACAAATATTATGTTAACAATCATTTTCTCTTGAAATTTTAGCTATTTAACCCAAAAATATCCAAAGAAACCCACTTAAGACCTTAATATTTATGCAAACAATATTATCAAACACAATTCCTAAACACAATAAGATTTCATTCCAGAGCAATTACTTTTAACACCATTAAAGGATCAGTTTAAACAGGTTAGAAACCACCACACAATTTCTTACTCCAAAATTGGCTACATCATTATCCCATGCTGAGATTAGAAAATCTAGTAAAGATTAAGTTTGAACATACTAGAAAGGAGTTTGAACATATCAGAAGGGAGTCCCGACTTACAAAGGGACAAATTCTTTGCTTGAGCTTAGAATTCTGTAATTTGAATAAACAAATTTCAAAGAAAAAAGTTGAAAATTATGCACGTTTCATAACATAGATAGGAAGTATTTGGCTTACAACAATAGATCAATTGCTCATAAATAAGGAAAAAAACAATGTCGTTTTGAGCTATGTTCTTCTTATCTTCCTAAACTAAGAACATGAACTTATTAATGTCATAGTTTTTTAGATAAGAAGTATTTGGCGTACAACAATAGTTCAATTACTCATAAATGAAAGAAAAAACAATGTCGTTTTGAGGTATGTTCTTCTTCCCTTCCTAAACTAAGAACAT
>JASDQU010014843.1:54100-76588 GCA_032191745.1 Picea mariana
TAGGTTGTAATTTCTTATTTGATAAAATAAAATAACAACAAAAAATAAAAATAATCTATATATAAAGAGGATTAATTTACTTAGATTTAACATTAATTTTTAGGAACTAAAATTAAATAATTCTTAAAAACTAAAAATAAATAATTTAATTATTTTAATAACTAAGAATAAAGTAGTATCATATATTCTTATTTGAATCCAATGTTAATGCTAAACTAAGTTACCACTAAATTTTAATGGACTTAATTGAATTTGTAAGATCTTAATTAGCTATATAAATATTATCATTTGAGGTAAATTGCTTCTTTTAATTTACATTATAAATAATTTACATTATAAATAATTTACATTCATTTTTATAATTAAATTTTTCTTTTAAAATATTTGAAATTGTTATGATTAAGTTTCTGAAATTGTTTTTATATTTGATTTTAAGTTAGATCATTTTTTATAATTGGATTTTTTTTTTGAAAATATTTGAAATTGTTATGATTAAGTTTGTGAAATTGTTTTTATATTTAGTTTTAAGTTAAATATACTCATGATATAATTTAAAGTATTTTTTTGAAAATCAAACTTTATTTTATCCTAAATGTTTATTAAACTTTTTAAATATTTTTCCTATAATTTTCTCATTAATTGTGAATTTTCTCATTAATGGTTTTGATTTAGATTTAAAGCATTTAGAAATTTGTGAAGTGTATTAATTATGTTTCATTAATGTAGCAATGTTTAAATTCCATTAATCACATGCCCTACATAATTGAAAATAAGAAGGTCCCGTGACATTCAACTTGGCTCATTTCAACACTGATCATATACTTCATTATTGATGATTTTAATTGCTTGTAAGTTTATTTGTTTTAAATTTTAGAAATGTTGAAAATAATTAGAGAGAAAAAGTAGTGGATACAACTTTTAAATATAAGTTGAATGAATTTAATGTGTTAAAGATTGCAAATGATTTTATGTCATTTTTAATTATACAATATTTATGGTGTCATTTATGTTCTAGTCTTTAGCTAAGGGACTCTGCCATTTCTAATTGAATAATGTGTGGAAGATTGTGTTAGCTTTTTAGCTCAAGAGGTATTCCACCTGTTTTGTCTTATATGCAGATGTTACCTTAATATTTACACTATCATGCACTTAACTTTGTAATGAGTTTTTATAAAATTGTTTTAAGTGGTTCTTTTATTAAAGTGATTTTTTAATAAAGTGTATCTTCTAATTTTAAAATGACTTTATTTTCATAAAACACTTACATAATAAAGTGAAATCACTTTAATATTTCAAGTGTTTCATTTTGGAGGGAATGGATCATGACCCTTGATCTCAAAAAAGACAAGATCTAATCTTGGCCTTTGGATTTAGGGTTGGGGAAGGTGAAAAGACACTTTGGAGGGAAAATGTCGTTTCCAGATTTATAAAAGAATGCATTGGGTAGTGTGCAAGACATCGAGAAGACGAGAGGAGTTGAGTGAGAGAGATTTTCTAAGTAAGCTTGATAGAGGAAAGTGAGTAGCTTGGAGGGCACATTTCCCAAGGAGAAGGAGGGCACAAATCCCAAGAAATATTTTCTGTGTTTTTTGGCTGAGTTATTTTTCTGCTGTGGGAGGCCGTACTGTATAGATCCGTACAGTCCGTACGGATTTGGCATGGAAATTGAGGCAGTTTTGGGCATGGTTTTCGAGGCGGATTTCAATATTGTGTTTGTTGTTTTTGGGCCGTACAGAACAATCTGTACAAATGACTGTGGGCATGAAAATCGAGGTACAATACAATTCGTACAGATGACTGTGGGCATGAAAATCGAGGTACAATACAATCCGTACAACAGTACAGACTTGGCACGAAAAATGAGGCAGAATTTGGTGGGACTATTTTGGTGCTGTGAGGTATTTTCCTTGGTTGGAAATGTGTATTTGTTACTGTTTTGTACTTTCCTGAAGCTGAATAATAATATCTCTCTCTCTCTCATTGGGTTTCCCCACATTGGGGTTTTCCCTGGCATTTGCCTAAATTTCTGAGTTTTATGGGTTGCTGTCCACTGCGTTTATTTCTGCTGCTATTTTGCTTAGCAATGTGTATTTATTCTTATGGTATTTTTTGAATGCAGGTTTAAGGCATTTATGAAATTTATGAAGACAATTATCTCTAGGTTGCTAAGTGTTTGAAAAAAAATTCAGTTTGTTGATTTTTGTCATTAAATATCTACATGGTATCAGAGGTTTGTCTTTGACAGTGGGCAGTGTGATTTTTGGGAAAAAGTGTGATTGTTTTTCTTGAGTTGTGACAGGGAATATGGCTACACGCATTATATATGAGGATTGATTGAATGACATTTCCAACTATTTGCAGTGGAAGGTTCGATTGTTAGTTGTTCTCAAGGAGAACAAAATTTATAACTATGTCAACTCTGTTGTGGCAGCTCCCACAACAGATCCTGTTGCTTTGGACTTGCATGAGGTCAAGGAATCCAAGGCTCAAGGGATTATTCTGGATGGGGTGAAGGATCACCTTATCCCACACTTGGCTGAGAAAAAGACTGCCAAGGAGATGTGGGATGCACTTACGGATTTTGAGTTAGTGAGGATAGCCTTAAATGGCTTCACCAAAGAATGAGAAGTCTTCGTGAAGTGTGTGGTGGGACATGAGCATCTACTATATTCAAGTAGACTATGGGATGATTTCACAAAGGAGGAGATCCAAGAAAGATCTCAGAGCAGTGAACAAAAGACATACAAAGTTGATGAAAATGTTTCTCTTACTGTGAAGAGCAAGAAGAAAGGAAGTTTTGGAAGGTACTTGAGTAAAGTCAAATGCTATTATTGTAACCAGTTGGGGCACCTTGCCTCTCATTGTCCTGAGAGGAACAAGAAGACAAAGTAAGAGGGGCTTGAGATCGCTGCTACAACAACCATGGAGGACTTTGCTTCAAAGTACGAAAATGAATTTTCTTTGGTGACCCTAGTTTCTAGTGTCGGTAGCAGAGGATTTGGAGGTGATATCAGATGGATTGTGGATAGTGGAGCCTCTATCCACATGACCAGAATCTGGCGAGTATTCCTAGATTTCACAAAGATTGGTCCTGGTGGACAAGTGATAAATGAAGGTGGTATGGTGAAAGATGTACGTGGAGTTGGGAATGTTAGATTCCAACTCGAGTTTGGTGGACTCTTGGAGCTTGATGGAGTTCTCTTTGTTCCAGGGTTGAGGGTTAACCTTCTCTCAGTCTCAACCTTGGAGGATGTAGGATACTGCGTATTGTTCAAGAGGGAACATGTCTTTATGTACAGGCAGGGAGTGGACCCGGTGGAGCTGCAGCTGATCAATAACCGGGTGGACAGGTTGTATATGTTGAGAGAACAACCTTCAGTGTATGATTCAACATTGGATGAGGAGGCTTATGAGACTGCAGTGGTGCCAAGGATTCAGTCTTGCATTCTGAGAGAAGAGAGCAAGTCTCTTCTGAGCACTGGCAGGAGGCTTAGCCAGGTTGATCGAACCAATGCTCAAGATGAAGTGAGCTTAAGGTTCTTGGATGTTGTCAGGAGAAGATATTCTAGTTTGAGTTCTGTGCAGGTGTTGAGGATGGCTCTAGGTTTAGAGGGAGCTCCTACAAAGCACAGTGTGATGGAACCAAATGATAGTGGTGGCAACGAGTACTTCCCTCGCTAAGAGGGAGTATTAGCTTTTTAGCTTCGGAGGTACTCCACATGTTTTGTCTTGTATGCAAATGTTACCTTAATATTTACACTACCAGGCACTTAATTTTGTAATGAGTTTTTATAAAGTTGTTTTAAGTGGTTATTTTATTAAAGTGACTTTTTAATAAAGTATACCTTCTAATTTTAAAGTGACTTTATTTTCATAAAGCACTTATGTAATAAAGTGAAATCACTTTAATATTTCAAGTGATTCATTTTTGAGGGAATGGATCATGACCCTTGATCTTGAAAAAGGCAAGATCTAATCTTGACCTTTGGATTTAGGGTTGGGGAAGGTGAAAAGACACTTTGAAGGAAAAATGTCAATTTCAGATTTATAAAAGAATGCATTGGGTAGTGTGCAAGACATCGAAAAGACGAGAGGAGTTGAGTGAGAGAGATTTTCTGAGTAAGCTTGAGAGAGGAAAGTGAGTAGTTTGGAGGGCACATTTCCCAAGGAGAAGGAGGGCACAAATCCCAAGAAATACTTTCTGTGTTTTTTGGCTGAGTTACTTTTCTACAGCGGGAGTTTGTACTGTATGGATCCATATAGTCTGTACAACCGTACGGATTTGGCACGAACATCGAGGAAGTTTTGGGCATGATTTTCGAGGCATATTTCAATATTTTGTTTGTTATTTCTAGGCCATACAGAATAGTTCGTACAACTGACCATGGGCACAAAAATCAAAGTACAATACAGTCCATACAACAGTACAAACTTGGCACGAAAAACGAGGTAGAATGTGGTGGGATTGTTTTGGTGCTGTAAGGTATTTTCCTTGGTTGGAAATGTGTATTTTTCGCTGTTTTGTACTTTCCTGAAGCTAAATAATAATATATATCTCTCTCATTGGGTTTCTGCACATTGGGGTTTTCCCTGACATTTGCCTAAATTTCTGAGTTTTATGGGTTGCTGTCCACTGTGTTTATTTCCGCTGCTATTTTTCTTAGTAGTGTGTATTTCTTCTTATGGTAATTTCTGAATGTGGGTTTAAGGCATTTATAAAATTTATGAAGACATTTATCTCTAGGTTGCTAAGTGTTTTACATAAATTTCAGTTTGCTGATTTTTGTCATTAAAAATCTACAGATTGAAAATAATATTATGTCATTTTTAATTGTGCAACGTGGTGTAGATTACAAATGACATTATGATTTGAATTCTTATAGACTTCTATTAGAAATTACCAAATAATGTATTGGTTTGAAGAATTGGTAGCAAAATGGTTGTTTCATTTATTAATTTAATAACACTACAAAATATAATCTTGGGGTAGGGACTTGTTGATTTGCAACTATTATCCTTGTTTATTTCTACCTCTAATATGTTGCTCCCAATATTTTACATGTGCATCTGAAGTTTACTTTAGAAAATGTTATTTATCATATGCTACTTGAGCTTTCAGCCAAAAGTATCAAACATGTTCCTTAGGAATAATAAGACCATTTCAACTTGTTGACGTAGTCCGTGTGACCTTGATCAACAATAGGGGTTACACTTGGTGAAAATTCCCAATTAGATCTCTCACCATTTGGAATAGGGTACCCATCTAGATTTTGGCTTGACAACCATTTCTAGTTTGGGGTTTACCGGTTGTGACCGGTCTGCTGGTTATGGTTTCTAAGCTAAAGAATGAAATGCAACTAATCTAATATGCATGCATCCAAATGAAACTAAAGGTAACTAGAAAGTAAATACATAACCATACATGCTCCTATCAATGGCCCGAGAAATAGTTCACATAGAGAAGAGACAAGAATATGAGTAAATAACTGTAAACCAATAATAATCTAACATTTAAACAATAATTTACATTCCTATGTTCACATATTCAAACAAATATTCCCCAAAGAATAGAAATAAGAACGCAATTGTTAAGAACCAAAGAAATGAATACAAAATGAACTAAAGATTGAATATAAAATCACCACAACAGATATACAAGAACAATATGCAAAACCTCTTTTATTACTATCAAACCCTTAGGGTAGGGCAATACCATACAATGGATCCTATTGTGGAAGGGATCCTCTTTTGTTCACTTGCCTCTTCGAGGGGGCATCCTCCTATTGAGCTTCAGCTCCAAATACAATATTTCTCTTCTTGTTCCATTACATTGCTTGAACCACTTTATATAGTGCTACCATCACCTAAGAAAATTCTAGAGGAAGAATATTCTAGAAGTAGAACCTTCTAAGAAGTCCTCTTACATTTATTGTATCTAACTACCCATTTATTATATCTAGCTACCGTAGTGGGCCTTATTTAATAGACCTAGTCCACCTTACGTTGAATGGTCTCCACTATTATCTTTATGGGCCCTTTGGGCCCCCACTACTACCTCTCTAGCTACCTAACATTCCATCCCCTTTATGAAAGTGTTGTTCTCAATGCTTGATGTACAACCATGTACCAGGGTCCCATGGATAATTGTGGACCATAATGTTGAAGAAGACTGGAGAACCAAGGTCCCATGTAGAAAGGAAAACCACCATGTTGAAGTAGTCCAACTGCCATTTTAAGCACGAGTCCCATTTCCAAGTGCTCATGTGAACTCCCTGTGGAAGATTTTGGAACCCCATAACCAACTCAAAATGATGCTCCAAAGACTGACACCTGTCATATGGATCCAAATAAGAAAATCCATCCACATAGTGGAAAAGGGTCATAGCAGAATCTGGAAGGAATAATACCACAGTAGAATATGCAGGATGGACACTGGTAATAATCATTGTCTCTTGATTTGTCACATTGATTCTCTCTACATAAGGTGTATTAGAGTCATCAAATAAAATATGAAAGTGGTTGTCATCCTAGAAATGAAAACTATCCATATACCAATCATCGCAATCGATCTCCAAATCATACTAATCATATATTTCTTGATTATATTCATCCCTCATGTCCACCATAAGAAATCTCTCTTGCATGCTATCCAATGAATCTTGAATACTATGAAAACTATCATTGAGGTCATTTGTGAGGCCATCTACAAAGTCATCCAATTTGGTATCCAATGTGTCATACAATTGGGATTTGAATGCTTTAGTAATTTGTAGAATTTATTTGAGGGTTTGAGAGGAAATAACCATTTGAGCACCCTATGAACACTGCGGTTCTATAACCGTCACGAAAAAACCCAAAAAAATATAACAATTTTTTTCGAAAAAACCTTGAAAAATTGTTGAATTTAAAATGCTCATAACTTCACTTCCCGAACTTTGTTTCGATTGATTTGTTTTTGAAATTGGGTATTTTTCCAAGATAAATTCAAATACCCATTTTTTTTTTTCCAAATTCATCTCATAAAGCTTCAGATCTGAACCTGAATTGCCCCACCCTCTTTTTTTCCCTAGAAAATTTCTGCAAAAAGAGCAAAAATTTCTTCCCTTCTTTGGCCAAGGAAAGTGCTTTGATACCACTTGTTAAAAACCAAAGAACTGAATACAAAATGAACCAAAGACTGAATATAAAATCACCACAACATATATACAAGAACAATATGCAAAACCTCTTTTATTACTATCAAACCCTTAGGGTAGGGAAACACCATACAATGGATCCTATTATGGAAGGGATCCTCTCCTGTTCACTTGCCTCTTCGAGGGGGTATCCTCTTATTGAGCTTCAACACCAAATACAATATTTCTCTTCGTGTCCCGTTACATTGCTTGAACTTCTTTATCTAGTTCTACCATCACCTAAGAACATTCTAGAGGAAGAATCTTCTAGAAGTAGAACCTTCTAAGAAGTCCTCTTACATTTATTATATCTAGCTACCATAGTGGGCCTTATTTAATAATATAGTGGACCAAGTCCACCTTACATTGAATGGCATCCACTATTATCACTATGGCCCCTTTGGGCCCCCACTACTACCTCTCTAGCTACCTAACAACAATGATCACACATAAGAATAGTCTATAATATGAAATGCATTCTTGCACAACCCTAGTGCTGAGTAAATCGTAGTAGAATAATCCACAACATGTGCAACATAGGAATCCAATTTCTCCAGAAAATAGTTTGGCCAAACAAGCTTCTCCTCATTAAAGATTCAACAATAGTACATAAAAGCTCAAAGAGCCAAAAAAATCCCTGAATTTGAGTACAATCCCCCTATTTATTGAAATTCACTTTGATTGTTGGCCTTCTGCCTTCCCGACTCTTAACCTTCCATTTGGAAACTTTTTCCACATCCTCAATGAAATGACGAGTGAATAATGACATCATAAATGTTCATAATTTAATATATCATACATCATATGCATTTACATTTCAAATTTGTCTTTTAGTGTTGGTGGACCATCATGGGTTTTGGCCTTAGTTCGCCTCATGCAATGTGATGAATAATTTGGACATTGGGGGTCTCTCTTGACTCTATGCTTGGGACAAGCCTACCATGAGGATTGTACTTCATCTTTTTCCACTTGGGTTTGATTATTTTTTTTTGTTCCTTTGTTGATGCACAATATTTATTTTTACTCTCATATACACTAGTGACTCTACTTCAGGTATACTCAGATATCTCATGAGTCACACTTTCATTATTCATTATGATTGGTTTATATATCATACCAAATAGTGTATATAACTCAACCATTGTGTCTCTTCAAAGAATCAATGCGCCTCTTCATTAACAACTAATTGTTATTGAAATTTACTTGAATTGACTTCAAATCCCCTTTAAATTAATTAAGTTTAGTTCTTTCTTATGTCATTCTTCCTTAGGAGTGATCGATCTGAGAAACCCTTCAAAAACTGACTAAGACTGTCCCTTTGATCATTACACAATGCTCTAGTTTCGTCGAAACTTGGTTATTGTTGGATTGTGATCAAGATTTGGTCTTGATAGTTGATTTCAACGCTTGATTGTCTTGGGAACCTAGCCACTTCCTTCAACTCATTTTTAGGGAGTTTGACTTAGGGAAAAAATAGTGGCTTAAGTCGTAATGGGGCTGTGTGTTTCATGTCTCGAAAGCTTGTCGCAATGGTGTTGTGCATTTCATTTCTAAAAAATTGTCACAATGAGCTGTGCCTCTTGTGTCTTGGAACTTGTCGTAATGGGGCTGCGCCTATCATGTATCGAAAACTTGTAGCAATGGTGTTGTTCCTTTCATGTCTCAGAGCTTGTCGTAATGAGCTGCACCTCTTGCATCTTAGAACTTGTCGTAATGTGGCTGTGCTTCTTATGTCTAGACAAATTATTGCAATGGTGCTGCACCTTTCATGTCTCATAACTTGTTGTAATGAGATGTGCCTCTTGCATCTCATAACTTGTTGTAATGGGGCTGCACCTTTCATGTCTCAAAACTTATTGCAATGAAGTTGGGCCTCTTGTGTCTCAAAACTTGTTGCAATGAGGCTGTGCCTTTCGTATCTTCATAATTTGTCAAAATGGGGATTTTAATACTACTTCCATGTTGCACACAGTAGGGGACTAAAATACATGGTTTTGATATTAATTCCATGTCACACGCAGTAGGTTAGATGGACGAAGCATGATACATCTATCACCATTGATCTATAATATTTTTCAATGGTTCGATCTCTGCACAGTGCAATGCTATTTCTCCCGAGCTTGCGTCCTGCATGATTTATGCGTGATCCAACACTATTTCTTTGAGCTTGTGTCCTACGCGATGCAATTCTATTTATCTCGAGCTTGTGTTCTACACGATGAAACACTATTTCTCCCGAGCTTGCGTCTTGCGTGATTTCTATGCAATGTAATGCTATTTATCTGAGCTTGTTCCCTGTGCAATCTCTCCGTGATATAGTGTTATTTTTCTGAACTTGTTTCTTGCGCACTATTGAAATCAACGACAAACAAACTTCCAACAAAACATTCCAAATATTTATGTAGCCTTGGACAATAGAAAAGTAGACTATCAATCCCACATGATTGAGGTGGAAGGTAAGATTGATAATCAATCCATAGCTATATTGATTGATTATGAAGCTACTCATAGCTATATAGATCTTAATGTTGTTAACATATTCAAACTAAAAAGATGTTAGCATGGAAATTCTTGGTTAGTTCAACTATCCACTAGAACCAAGAGAATAATCAATGATCTTGTTAAATATTGTGCAATGAACATGAATCTAATCAACACTAAGGATGATTAGAACATCATACCACATGGGTCATATGACTGCTTGATTGATATGTATTGGCTATAAAAGCATCATGTTGTCCTAGATTGCTACAACAAGGATTTCACATGTCTTGATGAGGAAGAGAATTCAAGGATAGTTGAAGGTATTCCAAGGCCTATATTGGTTAGAGAGATTTCGACATTGCAACTAAAGAGAAATTTTAGGAAAGGGTGCCAAATATATGCAACACATAGAAAATTCAACAAAGGACGAAGTGCAAAACTTGAAGACTATCAAGTCTTGAAGTAATATGAAGATGTGTTTAGGGAATTCCTAGGATTTCCGTCAAAGAGAGACTTTGATTTTTCTATTGAATTGATGCCTAGAGTTGGCCAAGTGTCCAAAAATACCTACAAAATGAGCACGCCAGAGCTGAAAGAGTTTTAGATGTAGCTAAAGGAGTTATTGAATATGGGTTACATATGGCCAAGTGTTTCTCCTTGGGGTGCCATAGTTCTTTTTGTGAAGAAAAAGGATAGAACTATGAGGTTATGTTTGTCTTCAAACAATTGAATAAGGTTATAGTAAATAACAAGTATCCTTTGCCATGGATTGATGATAGTTTTGATGAGTTGAAGGAAACATGTATATTTTATAATAATGACCTAAGATTAGGTTATCAACAAGTAAGAATCCAAGAAGAATATACTAGCAAGACAACCTTTCAGACAAGGTATGGTAATTATGAATTTGTGATGGTGCTATTTGTCTTGACAAATGCACCAACTACTTATATGTGTCTAATGAATGGATTGCTTAGAGATTATTTGGACAAATTTTGTATTGTCTTCTTGAATGATATTTGATGAACCTTGGTTTTGACATATTGTTTTTTATAAAATGTTCCCTTTTTTATCTCAATAATACCCACGTTGCCTCCCTTTCATCATAAATACAAGTCATACCTATATTACTACGATAAGTTTTTCTCAAGGTAAATATGGTTTTCAATATTCTATTTTATTTCTTTCACGAATAGAATTAGAATGTGTTAAGATATTGTTTGTGATGTTTTAAGATTATGATGCATAAATAATATTATTAACTCGACGTATGAAGCATGACCAAATTCCAAGTCATCCCAAGGGATAACCAACAAGCATATTCTCAAGACAAGCTCGAGGGGATTTCAAACAACATCTATGAGGGTTTGACTTGGAGTGCTCATATCTCTTGACACAGATTCCAATTAGGTCATCATCCCAAAAAATCGATGAATGGAATAACTGTTCCATATAGATTCTAGGAAGCAAAAGGAATGAATACCCTGTGCCCAACAATTTGCAGCGTAAATTCACTCATCCACGCACCAAAAAATAGAGGATATTCATTGATGAGGGTAGATCCAAATGGTTTGATCGTTGGAATGATTGGTGGGCATGATCCAATCCACAATCATCATTTCAGTTTAGTGATGTTTTAAAATTGTGTTCTTGAACTTAAAGGTGCCTGCTACTCCATTCCTAGAGTTGGCAGGCCCCATATTTTGTATATATATCTAGTTGACCTATGAGAGGGGGTAACGATAGTAATGTAACCAATTTGACCTGGTTGACCTATCTTTATTGTAACCAATTTGTTAAATTTATGTAGTGGAAAAGTTTATGTGTGGGGATATGGCATAATATTTCTCTGACGATCTTTTAGAACTTTCACCAGCCATAACTTGAGAGGGCCCACTCGAGGTATGGTTATGTGCTGATACATGCATATGCACATATAATACTGTTTTTCTATGAACTATTACATGTTGTGTGATGTTGCTAGACTCTGTTATTGGTGGTGTAATGTTATTAATCCCTTACTTGTTGTATAACATTTTTTTAATGTAGTTTGGAGTTTCATGTAGATGCTTATTTTATTTCCTTGAAGATTTCTTTGGCCACATAATTGGTGTGCAACAAAATCATTTTATTCTCAGCTAACACTTAGTACACAAAGATAATTGTTAATTCATGGGCATGGTTCTCAGTGACATTGAGATATTAAGTACCATTAACTAGGGAAAGAAGTGAAAGCATCATTGACTCATTTTTCATTACATGATTATGATTTAGTTTAAATCTAAGTTTAAGATTGCCTTTTATTTTCATTGTGTGAAGCATAAATTATATCATATGCAAATTGATGTTTATTAACATATAATACTTCTTCTATATATACTACACTGTGTCTCACAAGTTCATTAGACCTTGAGTTTATAAACTAAATGGTTGTGTAAAATGAGTTCTTCTTAGCAATAGGAAACCCACAAAAACACCATCATTTTTGGTGTCATTTCCAGGGAGGCACTCAAAGAACTAGGATTTTTTCTCCATAGACTCATCGTAGGAGCGATACCAAGTTGAAGGGAACCTTAGGAAACTATTGAATACCCCTCTGATAACCCTTGCTTAAGACATCGTGCATTAAAATCATTATAGGATGCATGACTCAAGGTACTAGAAAATCTTGCATTCATGGTGTATGAACCACCCATAACACTAATAATTGGGCAGTAAAACTTGAAGAAAAGGGAGACCCTCAAGGAGTGTCTGGGGCTCACCCCTTCTTACAAGTAGCTTCCAACATTCCATATAGTCCACCCAATATTGATTCTACAAATAGTATAGCTATAAAATCTCCCACTTCTGAATCTCATAGGGACCAAGACAATCCCATCGAAGAACCTAAGCCTTCCATTGCTTCATACGAATCCCTTTGGGGAGTTAAGTTTCCAAAGATAGGGGAAGAAGTAGAAGCACCAAAATAAAGAGAACCAATTGCATTTGAATTTCCCATTCATGCATCTAATGGAATAATCCAAATGAAAAATACCTTTCCATCTGCATTACCAAACTTTCATGATTTTCCCAGTGAGGATCCTGATACCTTCCTCTTTGAATTTGATTTACTTTGTCGAAGCTATGACTATTATTATGATTCCTATAAGCTAAAAATGTTTCCAGCTACCTTAAAAGAAGCATCTTTTCATTGGTTCATGGGGCTCAAAGCGAATTTATTAATACATGGAATGAAATGAGACAAAAAATTTCTACAAAAATACCAAGACTATTGTAAGGTGAGGGATTTCTATGGGGAAAATCCCCCTATACTTGGTGTAAGGTAACAATAGAGTGATAACTCCCTTAAAAGATTGTTCTACCCTTAAGCTACCCCAAAACCATCTAAACAAAGTGACGAGAGAGAAACGAAAGAGAATTAAAGAGTGCACCTTTAGTCCTTGCGGTCGGTGTAGACCTCTTTCGCTTGTTGCCGCCTCCTAGATTATTGAACTCCTCCCAAAGATGACCTGCAAAATATTCGGAATAAAATGAAACAACATATGTAATCTCTACTGATCACTTTAAAAGTATAGACACAGATATAAATGCTCAAATTAACAAAAGCATGTAAATATAGGGTTTTGGGACAAGGATGAACTCTTTTATTCAATTTCAAGATAAAAAGGATTACAACCTTTGTTGGAAACCACTCCATGAACCAAGTATGGGATCCTCTGTCCTGGCTCTAAGTGCACCAATCCAACATTAGCTTCTCTCAACCAAAATATCACCGAGGGAAGGAGGAAGGGTTGCATAAGGAGAAAGGCTGGAGGGGAAGGCTGAGGCTAAAACTCAGAATGGGATGCAAATCTTGGGATAAGAAAGGAAATGGATTTTGGCAGAGTTTTATTATTCTCTTTCTCATGTTCATAAATGAATCCCCAAGACCTCTTTTTATATGAGAAAAATATGGTTATTCGGTTTGAGGATGGGCTACAAGGGGTAAAATGGTTAGGAAACCCTCCATAGCCCATAAAATCCACTGAATTCCGCATAATTTTATATTTTTTGCAACTTTTGGAGGTAAACACGAGCTATCTAACATGTCTCATGCATGTGTACGCGGGCTAAATAGCATGCAACATGCGTGTGTACGCAAGATATTAGTTTAGCAGGGTACGTACACTTTCCAAAAAATGTTTTCTTAAAAGGAAGCCTCAATAGTATTTTGGAAAAGTATGCAAATGGAAGGCCCAATGTCATGTATTCACATATAAGGCATTTTGGACTATAACAGGGATATCCTTGAGGAAATATTTAAGATGACACAGAGGGAGGAGGAAATCCTACAAGACTATGTCAAAAGGTTGCAACACAATTTGCAGAGGACTAAACAAAATTCACTTGATCCTAAGACTCTACGTATTATCCTTCTTAGGGGAATTAAGGATGATTGCATGGATGCATTAAACCTTATGGGAGATGGAGATGTCTCCCAAATTATGTATGATGATATATGTTATCACCTAATGTTGTAAGGGAGGTATTTTCCTAACAAATGCCCCCCCTTTTGGCGAAAATATGACAAAAGTGGGTTGAAAACCCACTTGTCCTAAGTTTTATGAGCGGACATATTTTATTTAAAATATGTGTGGATCTGGGTGGACGCGATTCATGCACCCAGATCTATGGACGAGGTCCATTTCCAGACCACCCCTTACCATTTTTCCTTTAACGGGGGGTCCGATATGGTGTCGTGCAAGTCTGAATGGCTGGGATTAAAGCGCCCAGATATGCAGCTGAGGTCCAATTTCAGACCCCCCTTGCCTTTCTGCCTTTAATGCGAGGGGGTTCTGATATGGGAGGCTCCATGTCAGTCCCCCTCAATTTCTTACCACCTTCACCCCCGTGTGACAAGTGTTCCCCACTCTGCCTCCCCTATCACCCTGTCACATCTCCCACTTCCATTCTACCCTTCACCACTGCACACCTGTCCTCCACTATCCCAGGTGTCATGCCCCCATTCCCTTTGTCCTTCTTATTTACCAACACTTGTGCCTTGTGCTCCATGTCACTTCCACCTATGTCCTATCCATATTCCCATGCCACCCCTCATCTGGTATCATAGCCCCCCATTCTCCGCCACCTAGTGCTTCCACCTCAACACCCCTCATCTCGCCTCCACATTGTTGGCACCATCGATTTCCCCACCAGATCCTAGTCCACGTTCACAGGCCAGACCCCCTCGTAGCAATCCAATGAAGCAGCAGTGGCCAAGGAAAGGCCACCACGTTGTTCAGGGAATAGGTTGACCGGGCCTTACCTAATCCCGAGAAACCAATTATTAAGGTGGTTGATGGTGGTTGAATGCCATCTCCTTCCATAAATAGAAGGACATAAAGAGACAAGAACAGAAGATGATTGTCAGTCCATCCTGACAAAGATTGCATCTGATAGCCAACTGCATGGGTAGTCTACCCAACCACTGCATGCACAGCTTGACAAAAAATCTCATCAACGTAAAGCCTTGAATGCATGATATGATCGACTTCAGACAGTCCGAGCCAGTCTAAGTATATATAGGCATTTTTTCCATTTTTGTTAGTGTCGATGGTTGAGCTAGGCTCCCGATTGTAAAGTTTTAATGAAGTATTGGCTTCCTTCTTATGCATTTGTATTTGAGACTTCATGTTTAATGAAAGTTAGCTTCTTTCCATCTCTTTAAACACTGTATTAAGACACTCGGAATTGGAGGATCTAGTCGAGGGTCGTGATGTTGTAGGATGATGTATGTTGGGTCACTGCAACATTTCCACCAGTTTTAGTCAGTTTTCTATGTTACCTTTCACTCTCACACTAAATATCTTGGAATTGGAGGATCCAGTCAAGATGTTACAACAGTGTAGTGATGCTCGGAATTGGAGGATCTAGTTGAGCCATCATCGTGTTGTTGTAGCTTTGTTAGTTCGACATATTTCAGTGTCTTGTTTTTCTTCCCCAAGCTGCTGGAAGGATGAATTCCCATCGAAGTCTTGTTCATCTTCTCACCAAGTCTTCCATCTGCTCACCTTAATATTCAACTTACTGACGGAAATTAGATCAGTACCTCACCTGTTCGTGCATGCCTGACCCAATTTTCTGAGTTAAAACAATATTCTCTTGGGTCTGCATCCATTCAACCACCTTAATTCAATTATCGTGACATATAAAACTGATAGGTATCAAGATTACTCCTGCCGCAATCAAGGAGTGACTTCTGGTGCTAACATTTCTGGCTCCGCTGTTGGGGTCGAAGTTGAAGATTTTCTTTGGGATTGAACGACATTGAGCCTCTGATTCTGAAGGTGCATGAGGCATCAGAGCCCTCCATGATTGCTACTGTGCATCTAGAAACTCCACTATGGCGACTTCATTGATGCGAACCCATAGGTGACCCCACTGTTTCAAGAGTGGCTTCTAGAGGTAGACAAACAAGGTCTACTCCACAACTGCCTTTAGAGACACCTGAAGCCGACCCAGAGAAGATCATTAGAAAGGGAAAGGCCTTTGGAGGAGGTACTTCTACTTCTTAACCAGGTATTTCTAATGATTTTCATTGTCCTATAGGAACTCCAACCCCTGCATCTCGTTCTGTTTCATTGACTTCTATTGGAGTTTCCCGAATTCTGAAGTTTGGGAGTATTCCTGCTGATTTTTCTCCTCCTGGCCTTAGATTGGAGGGAGAAATCCTTGTCACTCCCCTTTCTCTTGAGGTTGTACCCTGGTTCAGACCCAACACCTCAGAAAAATTTCCTACCCTGGGTCTTACCACCCCTCTTCCTATTACTACTGCTACTGAAGAAAGGGAAGCTTCTGTCCCTTTAAGCCCTGAAGCTCCTTCTCCAAATTCCCTGAGGTTTCCCTTTCCTCCTGTAAGCTTAGTTTCAGTTTCTCTTGGTCGAACCCATTCTCCTCCACCTCTTATCCCTATGGTAGGTGCTAATCCCCCTGTAAACAGAATGGATGCCATAGTGGCTACCAGGTATGCCCCCTTAATCCTACCTCAGTCCATGAATCCTCTCCCTATTGGAGACTACTTGAAGTATATGCCTAAATTCACTAGATAGGAGGACATAACTGCTGAAGAGAACCTCGCTTCCTTCTACAGTTATGAAGACAAACTGAACATTGAAAATGAAGATGTCTGGAAGAGAGTCTTCATCCAGAGCCTTGATGGTGAGGTTAGGAAATGTTTTAGGGGAATGACCCCTGGATCTAGTGCTGGGATTGAAGCTTTGGATAATTCCTTTTTGAGATAGTGGGGAGATAAGAAATATTTCATGTATTACATGACAGAGTTTGGATCCTTGAAGAAAAAGGAAGGAGAGTCTGTCTATAACTTCTCCAAAAGATTCAATAAAATGTATAATAAGATCCCTGCTAAGATCAAGCCCACAAAAGCCTCTGCCAAAATCTCTTATGCTAATGCATTTGACCCCGACTTCTACCTCCTGTTGAGAGAGAGAAGAGCTATTTCCTTAGATCAGATGCAATATGCGGCTGTAGAAGTAGAATATAATGTGTTGGAAGTTGATAGACTCAGAAATAAGGCTATTACAGAAAGAAGAAAAAGAAGATCAAAGGCATTAACCTTTGACCCCTCTGCGCCTCACCCTTAAGTGGATGAATTGACCAAGATGGTGAAATCTCTTTCTGCAGAGATGGAGAAGATGAAATTTGAAAGGAAGCAGACATACATAAATCCTGAAACGGTGGACAAAAGAGGCAGCTTCAGGAAGCCTAATAACAACGTTCCTCAGATTGTACCAAGGGAACAAAGGAACAGAGATAAATATGATCAGAGGATCCAGACCCCTCTTCAGAACAACCTGGTTGCTGGTGAGGAAGGAGAGGAAATAGATGAGATTGATCCTGGAATCCATTGTTTTGGAGACACTTCACCTTTTCCTCATCTGACTCAAACAACATATGAGGAGTCTCTCATGAACAGTCAATTCAATGAGCTAAGAAAGGGAGACAAGGCTAGCAACAACCAAAGCAGATACAACCTCAGATAGAAGAAGAAGATGAGAATGCCTGATGTTCCTGAGAAGCCTACCAGAGTAGAGAAGACTACCCAATATATGGCAGACAATAGTAAGGGTAAGAAACTCCAAGGCCCCCTCTCCAGTAGTCCAAGCTCCTTTTCCTGAAGTAAAATAAATCCCAAAGCCCCCCTCGTCTTTTAATTTTGAGCATGAAATTTAGAAAATTAGAATCCCTGTACCCCTCTCTGAGTTGGTCAAACATGAAGATTTTAAAAAGAGCCTCTCCAAGCTATTGCAGTCGGAACCCTCATACCATCCTAGAGAATCAATCAATTTGCAGGATGAAAAACCTACAGTAATCCTAGGTCCTATGGTAGAAGACAGAGAGGATTCATGCCCTCCCTTCTACACATCCCTGAACATACATGACAAGGTGTTGCATAACTGTTTGATGGATTCAAGGGCCTCTCATAATATCATGCCCAAAACTGTCATGTAAAAACTCGGTCTGGAAGTCACAAAGGCCTACCATGACTTGTATTCTTTTGATTCTAGGAGAGTACAATGTCTTGGAGTCATCAAAGACCTGGTGGTGTCCTTATTTCAACTTCCCATGAAGAGTGTGGTCATGGACATTGTGGTAGCCGATGTTCCCTCCAAGTTTGGCATGGTATTGTCAAGATCTTGGATTAAAAATCTTGGAGGAACATTACAGATGGACCTTACATATGCCACCATTCCAATCTTTGGAGGGGAGCACAAAAGACACTATAGAGAAGCTCAACTGGCCTACATTGTCAGTGATGAAGCAGACCCCACAAATCATCCCATCTTTTCCCTTGATATCGATTTGGGATCCAACTTGTTGCATCTCACCAACATCCCAAAAGCTCCTTTTCAAATCAAAAAGCAACCAATTCTCCCCCATGAAGCCTCTCCCTCAATTACTTCCATTTGGAAAATGTTCTTTGATGGGGCTTCCTCTAAATATGATGTTGGTGCTAGGATATTGTTTGTTTCCCCCGCTCAGGAAACTATCCCACTGTTATACAAATTAGAGTTTGAAGCTACCAATAATGTGGAAGAGTATGAAGCTCTTATTTTGGGCTCAAGGGCTGTAAAGGACATGGGGATTAAAGAGATCACTGTGTTTGGAGATGCTGAGTTGGTTATCCAATAGATCAAAAATGTTTACCAGTACAAACACCCTCGGCTTAGGAGATACAAAAATGAAGCCTAAGACCTCATTGACAATTTTTTCCTGGCCTTCAATATATCATTTTTTCCAAGAGGAGAAAAATCTGTGGCTGATTCCCTGGATACTCCAGCTAGCAATTTTAGAGTCCCTCTGCCACCAAAGCTTAGATATGATACATAAGTAAAATATAGGCCCTCCATACTTGACAATTTCAAGCATTGGAAGGTGTTTGAAGATGATCTTGAGATCAAAAGGTTCATGGAGACTGTTGAAGAATTTTCAACACTACACATTGATCAAGACTCTGCCTCTAAAGAAGACTCTCAGGCAGATATTTTTCTCAACAAGATTGCTAATCATCACATTTTTCAATTGCCTATCATTCACATCCCAAAGGGATTGGTTCCTTTGGAAAGAGTATTTGACAACAATGATGTAGCAATAAAGGACCAAATCTCAAAGGATAATGCTGATACAACTGAGTGTAACATTGGCATAGAGAGGGAACCAAAGCTTGTCAAATTGTCAAGAAGCTTAACAAGAGAATAGAGGGATGAATATGCTGGATTGTTGAGGGAGTTTGTTGATGTGTTCACCTGGACATATGAATACCTGAAGCCTTATGAAACAACTATCATTGAGCATAAGATCCCACTGAAAGAGCAGGCCAAGCCATTCGGGCAGAAGCTAAGACAGATTAATCCCATGTTACTGTCTGTCATGGAAAAATAAGTGAAGAGGCTGTTAGATGCCCAAATCATCATCCCTTTGAGATATTATGAATGGGTGGCTAATTTGGTCCTAGTGAGCAAGAAAAGTGGAGAAATCAGACTTTGTGTTGATTTTAGAAACTTGAATAGAGTCTCAAGGAAGGACAATTACCCCTTACCAAAGATGGAACACATATTGCAGAGGGTAACTGGTGCATCCAAAATTTCAATGATTGATGGCTTTTCAGGCTACAATCATATATTAGTTCTGCCTAAGGACAGATAAAATAAATCTTTCACCACACCTTGGGGCACATTAATGTATGCCAAAATAACCTTTGGATTGATGAATGTAGGGGAAACTTTTCAGCGAGCCATGGACATAGCTTTCATTGGGGAGAGGGACCAGTTTGTGGTGATCTATATAGATGACATAATAGTCGTTTCCATATCTAATAAAGAACATTGCTGTCATTTGAGGAAGGTCTTCCTGAAATGTAGGAGGTTTGGTCTTTCCCAGAATCCCAAGAAGTCCCTATTTGCTACAAAGGAGGGAAATATGTTGGGTCACATAGTATCAACTGAGGGAGTCAAGATTGATCCCAATAGACTAGAGGCAATTCAAACCCTACCACTACCTAGGTATAGGAAGGAAGTCCAGTCTTTTCTGGGCAACATTAACTTTCTGAGAAGGTTTGTTTCTAATTTTATTGAAATGGTGAAACTCATAACAACCATGCTCAGGAAAGGCCATGAAGTAAAGTGGGCTGCCGAGTCCATAAATTCTTTTGAATAGATCATGAAAGCATTGACTGAGGCACCTGTGATCATCAGTCCTGATTACTCAAAGGATTTTCTTATTTTTTCTTTTTCTTCATTTGCCATAGTGGCAACTTTTTTACTACAAAATAATGCAGAAGAACTGGAGCAACCCATTTCATTTTTCAACAGGGCATTAAGAGATGCGGAGGTCAAATATGACATCATGGAGAAACAAGCCTATGCCTTAGTGAAACCTCTCAAGGTTTTCAGAATTTATGTTCTGCATTCCAAAATTATTTCATATGTCCCTTCAGCTTCTGTTAAGGACATTCTTATTCAGCCGGACGTAGATGGGAGAAGGAGCAAGTGGATTTTCAATATCCTTGAGTTCGATCTGGAAATAAAACCCACCAAGTTAGTTAAAGGGCAGGGTTTATCCAAGCTGTTGGCTGCATGCAATTGTAAGGCCTTGGGGGTTAACTTCATCAACACCTGCTTAGAAATTCAACAGGCTGAGTTGTCTGATGGCAGTGCTCAGGGAAGTTTACCATTAACAAAATGCACCTGGTATGCAGACATTATATATTTTCTACAAGAAATAAAGCCTTCTGATGGAATGGGGAAGAGTAAGGTAAGAGCTTTAAAGCTCAAAGCAGTCATATATTTCCTTATCGACCAGATCTTGTATTGGAGAGACTCTCTAGGAGTGCTTGTGAGATGTCTAAACCCACAAGAGGCCAAAGATATTATGTCTGAGTTTCATGACAACCTATGTGGGGGACACCATTTCTGGAAAACCACAGCCAGCAAAATTCTCAGGGATGGGTACTACTGGCCCACTTTATTCACTGATTTTTGTAGAAAGTCCAGAGTCTGCATCAAATGCCAAAAGTTCTCAAGAAAGCAGTAGCTCAAATCCCCGCCACTAAAGCCTGTAGTAGCTTCAGGACCCTTTCAACAATGGGGGTTGGAATTCATTGGGGAAATTCATCCTGCTTCAAGTGGTCAACATAGGTGGATCTTAACTGCAACAAATTATTTCACCAAATGGATAGAATTTATTCCCACTAGGATTGCTTCACACAAAGTTATCATCAACTTCTTGGAGGATATCATAGCAAGGTTTGGCTTCCCAAACAAAATTATAATTGATAACGCTACATATTTCAAGTCAGATCCCTTGGTCAGATTCTGTGAGCTGTTTGGGATTTCAATTATTCACTCCACTCCCTATTATCCTCAAGGCAATGGACTAACAGAGTCTTCTAATAAAATTCTAATAAATCTCATTAAAATATTGTTGGAAGATAAGAAGGCATGGGATTCAAAGCTAAAATTCGCTCTGTGGGCTGATAGAGTGACAACAAAGAGGTCCCTGGGAACCTCCCCTTTTCAACTTGTCTATGGGACATAAGATGTATTTCCCATTCAGATAACTCTACCTGTAGCAAAATTCTTTCAAGATTATGGAGGAGAGACAGAAAATATGGTCAAAAGAATTCATCAAATGGTGGAAGTGAAACAGAATAAAGAGCAGGTAATGGACAGAGCTCACAATCGTCAATAGAAGATCAAGCAGACCTTTGACAGGAAGGTCAGAAAAGAAGATTTCCAACTGGGAGATATAGTGCTTAAGTGGGATGCACCCAGGCAAGACAGAGGGAAACACAACAAGTTCGACGCCCTCTAGATTGGGCCCTTAAATATCTCTGAAGTATGCTTGAACAACACCTACAGGTTGCAAGATTTGGAGGGAGAATAATTTTTAATGGCCCTATGAATGGGCATTTCCTAAAGAAGTATTTTGTTTGAGCCATGAGTGGCTCTTCAATTTTGTAAATATGTTTTCCTGTTTGTTTTCGGCTTAATACATGACTCCATAGCCCAACAGTAAGGAACTGAAGCTGTAGTAAAGTTCTTGGCAGCTCACAGGGAGCATGCCATCCCCCATGGAGCCTGATGTTATCACCTAATGTTGTAAGGGAGGTGTTTTCCTAACAAATTCCCCCTCTTTTGGAGAAAATATGACAAAAGTGGGTTGAAAACCCACTTTTCCTAAGTTTTATGACTGGGTGTATTTGTTTTAAAAGATGCGTGGATCTGGGCGGCCGTGATTCGCGCACCCAGATCTACGGATGAGGTCCAATTCC
>JASDQU010014843.1:93193-108098 GCA_032191745.1 Picea mariana
GTGAATCAATATAAGGATACATTATTTTTTTAACATTCATAAACCATAATGCAATAATCAAATAAATGTAACAACTAGAAGACCAAATATTTTACATGGAAAGCCTTTCAGGAGAAAACCATAAAAAAATATTTTTATAAATTTGTAGGCACCAACCTACTGTTACAAATGTTTGTAGGAACCAACCTACTGGAGATACAAATCCTCACTAATGTTTGTAGGAACCAAACTACTAGAGACACTAATGTCCTCTGCAGTTTGTAGGAACTGACCTACTGAATAAATAGACCCCCTCTGTTGTTTGTAGGCACCGAACTACTAGAGAAACCAATCCCCTCTGCTGTTTGTAGGCACCAACCTACTAGAGACACTGATCCCCTTTACTATTTTTAGGAACCGACCTATTGGAGACATCGATCCCCTTTGTTGTTGGTAGGAACAAACCTATTGGAGACATTGATCCCCTTTTTTGTTTATAGGCACCGACCTATCGAAGACATTGACCCCCTTTGTTGTTTGTAGGAATCAACTTGTTGGAGACATCGGTCCCCTCTACTATTTGTAGGAATTGACCTACTGGAGACACCAATCCCCACAACTGTTTGTTTTGTAGGGACCAAACTACTTACAAGATTACAAGTTCTTCATATGCATTTCTTTCATTGGTATGCTTGTTGCTTCTATCTTCACAAAATCTAGTCTGCACTCATTACTTCTACTTTTTCTAGATCTTCTCTATTGTTGCTACTTCCACTTTCTCCAGTTCTTATTTGCACTCACTCCTTCTTATTTCTCCATATCTACTCTGCGCTCACTCCTTCTACTTTTACTAGATCAATATGACACTCACTCCTTTTGCTTTCATCAGATTTTCTCGACACTCACTCCTTCTTCTTTCATAAGATTTATTAGCTGAATTGTCACATACTTCGTCACTCTCTCCTTTTTAAATAATATTCAATATTTTCTTATATTACATTCTCATATGTAAATATTATATTTTCTCTCTTCACCTACACACTATTTCTCACAATCCTCTTCTCCTTTTATACTTTACCATTAACTCTACATGAAAAGTCATGCACATTTGAAAATACACGAGCTTCATTAAATAAATAATTAATTTCCCCTTTTTAATTCACTTTTCAACATACCATGGGTTTTAAAACCATTTACACTTTTACTCCACTTTCACTTTTTAATTCACTTTTACTTTTTAATCCACTTTCACATAACTTCATGTTTAATCCACCTTTACTTTTTAATCCACTTTCACATAACTTCATATTTAATCCACTTTCATGTAACTTCGTATTTAATCCACTTTTACGCAACTTCATATTAAATCCACTTTCATGTAAATTCATTTCTAATCCACTTCCACTTTGTATTTCTTAAAGTCACCTTTACTTTGTATATTTGTATTTGAATACTTATCTTTGACATTAATGACAATAATTTATTCAACAACCCATTCTTATTCGAAAACATCATTAAAATTCCGAGTTATAATGTTCCTGACTTGTTAAGATTCCTCATTTGGAAACATGTTGTCCATTACCTCATTGAAATGTTGAGTCATAATGCTCCATACCTATTAGAATTCCTTGATTCGTAGCATACTGATGATTGTCTGATTAAATTTTTTATATATCATGATGTTCTAGATTCTTGAATCCATTTGGTAGCATACTATTGTCTCATTATGCCATGATGTCCCAAAGCCATTGAAATTTTATAGAACCAAGAAATGTTCATGGATTTCTATGTCCTAATGATTCCAAACTTTGATAACAATCTATATGATGGAATTGCTCACATATCATAAACTATACCTTGGATAAACATGTTGTTCTCCAACCTTTGATAAATATAATTTTCAAAAATATGTTATGGCATAAGCTTTTGGTAACATGACATTCAATATATTTTCAAACATCATTCGATAGCACACTATCTGATAACATAAAAACACATGAAAATTCATGATGTATCGACATGATTTGAAATTTTGTTAAAGGACTCCTTAGACTACATCATAATTCAACTCCTTGTTTTGATATTATCCCTATCTACCCCAGCTTTAAACTGCATGAATTAAACTACATGATGTCTTCAGGATGATTAATTCCATAGCTATATATCAAATTGAAGGTCGATAATTGTAATCGTTCCTTCCATTTACATCACAGTCCCTCTACAATGCATCCATCAATGGATTTTTAAACAGTCAAGTGAAATGAGAGGTTTGAAAAACGGGACAAACCCCAAAGAGATTTACATTTTAAGATTTAACCCAGAGGCTATGAAAATATTTGCTTGGTACGAATGGCTTCGTTTTTTTTGAGAAATTTGAAGGCTTGAATGCAAATATCACATTATAATTCACACATACCTTCAATGGAACCAAGGATTTGTTCTATCAACTCATGATTATCATGACATAGGAGTTCATTAGCACGGTGATAGGGTTACCCCAGTAGGGGAAAGGGGGACTAAGAATTTCAAAATCCCAAGTGAGAGTTGGGATCAATTTCTCAAGAAACTATTTCCATTACCCAACCTTCGAAAAGGGATTCTAAGGGATGCACTGCTGCAACCTCGGAAAAAGGTTTTCTTCTTCATACAAAGATTTATCACCTGGGAACATAGGTTTAGAATGGACTATCATTATCATGTTAGTCTATTAATGCAATTGAAGGAAGGTAAGTTATTAAACATTCCTTTTTACTTACTCAAATTATTGACGAAGATGGAAACAACAATGAGAAAGCAACGAAACCTTGATTCAAGGTTATACCACTAGAGCCTAATAAAATTTTCAATATTAGCAGAACTGAAATGAATGGACATTCTGTGGGAGGTATTTTCTAGGGAAACTAAAATTGAACCCTAAGCTAGAGTTTCGATTCTCAGAGTCTATACATATCAGGAGCAATCATAGGCCTTTGCTCCAATTTCAGAGACTTGTTATAAAATGAGGGCATCATGACACCAGGATATCTCAAGAGGAAAGAAGACCATAGGCCCTGTAATTAGGGTTTCTACTGAATCATTTGAGGGGGATGACACATGGGATGACAAATATTCTCCCGTTTAACAACAACAATATCAGTAAGATGATGAGGAGAAACCTCAAAGAATGGATGAAGGGTTTGAACAAACCCTAGGGATGAAGGGTTTGACCAAATTAGTCTTGTGGAAGCAGGGACATGGATTCACAAGAAGAGATGGTTCGCTCACCAGAATCCATGTCCCTGCTTCCACAAGACTAATTTGAATATTTCACAGTAGGAGATATCCAATATTCAAGCTTCGTTATAGGATCAGAGGGATCGAGTTCAAACAAATTAGGGAAAACTAAAAATAAATGAGATAAGATATTTGGCCTGGAACCATTTTTATTTTCCAGTCCAAGTTATCAAGCTCTACATAGGAAAAATAAAAGGTTACCTCTACAGAATCAAAATATTAAATATAATCTTAAGAAAAATATACCTAAACTTAGTAAATTGGAGGCCTTGTTATAGTCCATTGATCATGCAAAAGGACCATAGGTTAGGGCACACAATTACTCAGAAGGGTGTGTGAAGGATACCCAATAGGATATTAGTGTAATCCTTTATGATATTATAATCAATACCTATGCCTTCATTCAATTAAAACCTGACCTACCACAATGGAGAACCAAAGATGAGCTCTATGACCTCAGAATTATCAATAAGAAAGCCATCGATAGGTCATTGAAAAATTGAAACAAAGATGGTTCAACATGTATCTCACTTAGGAGGAGAAATGAAAGGATATACTAATGATCCAGGATGAATATCCATTACTAGGTGTGATGATAGATGATTATCATAGGCTAATAAAGGACCTAGGAGATTCTGTGACCATCAGGAACCACCAAAGGTTTGCAATAACTGAATATCAAGAAATAGCAAGAACACATTCTATATAATCTCTTTTGGTTTCTTATGATATATGGGAGAAGCTACCAAATTATTTGAAGATCATAAACCAAATGGGATACCCCTTCTTTAGTCTGGCCCTCATCATAACTGCATTTTATGCCAATTCCTTGATGAGGTATGGGCTAAGTTGGATAGGGATATGATTTCATTCTCCTATTATATGGTTCCCAACCCAGTTATGTAAGGAACCAATTAAATGGGAATAATACAAGAAAATAACACAATGGATGCAAATGGAGAAAACATTGGGATGCTACAATCATGGAGAATTTGGGCACGCAACCTTCGACTAGGGAGAACTTCACTCAAGAGTTCTAGAGATATAATAGTTGGGGTTGCATAAGGGACATGCAACTAGGCTAGCTGGGGGGGATGATGAACCTTTGTTTTGACATATTTTTGTCTATAAAATGTTCCCTTTTTTAATATTAATAATACTCACTCTTTCTCCATATCATCACAAATACAAGTCATACCTATATTAATATGATAAGTTTTGCTCAAGGTAAATATGGTTGTCAAAATTCTCTTTTATTTCTTTCATGAATATAATTAGAATTTGTTAAGAGATTGTTTGTGATGTTTAAAATTATGATGCATAAATAATTGTGCTAACTCAACCTATGAAACGTGACCAAATTTCATGTCATCCCAAGGGATAACCAACAACCATATTCTCAAGAAAATCTCGAGGGGATTTAAAACAACATCTATGAGGGTTTTCCTTGGTGTGCTCATATTTGTTGTAGCAGATGCCAAATAGGGCATCATCCCAAACAAATTGAATGGAATAAATTTTCCAAATATCTTTGAAGCAACAAAATGAATGAATACCCCATGCCCAATGATTTACAACATGAATTCACTCATCCATGCACCAAAAAATAGAGGGTACCTTTTTATGAGGGAAGATCCAAATGGTTTGATCATTGGAATGATTGGTGGGCATGATCGAACCATAGTCATATCATTTCATTTTAATTTTATTTTAAAACTGTGTTCCTGAACTTAAAGGGGCATGCTACTCCATTCTTGGATATGGCCCCCTATTTTGTATATATATCTAGTCAACCTCCGAGAGGGGATAGTGATAATAGTGTGCACAATCCTGTCTTTACTATAACCAATCTGTTGAATTTTATATAGTAGAAATTTTTTTGTGTGGGGCTGTGGCATAATATTTCTCTACTGATCTTTTAGAACTTGCACATGCCATTCCTTAAGGGGGTCCACTCGAGGTATGGTTCTGTGATGATACATGCATATATAGATGTAATACTATGCTACTATAATCTATTACATGTTGTGTGATGTTTTCTTAATTAGTTATTAGTTATGTGATGTTTGTAGACTATGTTATTGGTGATGTAATGTTATTAATCCTTTATTTGCTATATAACATTGTTTATTGTAGTTTATAGTTTCCTGTAGATGATTATTTTATTTTCCTGAAGATTTCTTTGGCTATGGAATTGGTGTGCAATAGAATCATTCTATTCTCAACCAACACTTAGTACACATAGCTAATTGTCAAGTCATGAGCATGGTTCCCATGAAATTTACATATGAAGTTCCATTAACTAGGGAAAGGAATGAGAATATCATTGATTCATTTGTTATTGTAGGATTATGTTTTATTTTAAATATGAGTTTAAGATTTCCTTTCAATTCCATTGTGTAAATCATAGATTAGATCATATGAAAATTTATATTTATTAAAGAAGAATCCTTATTCTATGTATACTCCAATGAGTGTCTCAGAAGTTCATTAGACCCCTGGTCAATAAAATAAATGGTTGTGTAAACTGAGTTGATATTAGCAATAGGAAACCCAAAAAAACACCATCAATATTCTTATCTACTCTAATACAGAGGAGGACCATGAGAAATTTTTTGGAATGGTGCTACAAGTGTTGAGATAACACCATTTGTATATCAAGATGAGAAAGTGCACTTGCTACAAAAAAAAATCCATTACTAGATCCAAAAAATATTGAAGCAAACAAAAGTTGGCCAGAACCAAAGAATATTTCAGAAGTTAGATCGTTTATTGGTCTCATAGGATGGCATATTAGTATATCCAAAAAATATTGAAGAAAACAAAAGTTGGCCAGAACCAAAGAATATTTCAGAAGTTAGATCATTTATTGGTCTAGCTAGTTACTACAAGAGATCCATTGTAGGTTTCTCCAAGATTAGACACTTAATTACTTCATTGAAAAAGAAAGGAAAAAAATTCGAATGGACTAACACATGTGAAGAAAGCTTCAAACACTTGAAATATTTATTAACTAGCGCATCTATTGTAAAGGGTAGATCCAGATGTTGATTTTGTTGTGCACATAGATGCATGCAAGGAAGGGCTTGGTGAAGTCCTTATGAAAAATGGGTTTGTCATATGCTATGAGTCAAGGAAACTTAAGGAGCATGAAATAAATTATTCTACCCACAACTTGGAATTGGTATCAATAGTTCATGCCTTAAAAATGTGGAGGAATTATCTCATGGGTAGAAAATTTGAGTAGAGGACAAACCAAAATGGTGTGTAATTTTTGTATAGATAGGCAACATTGAATTCCAAACAAACTAGATGGCTATAATTTCTCAGTGAATATGACTTTGACATCAAGTACATTAGGGTAAAAGAGAATAAAGTGGATAATACACTCAACATAATAGTACATGAAACACAGGCTACAACCATAAGCATGCACATTTAAAATTTAAAAGATATAAATTTGGAAGCTGTAACAACAGATCAACATTATGTACAAGTTAAAGAAAGTTTACAATAGAGTAATGTGTTGATACTGAGAGGGGGGTGAATCAATATCAATTATAATTTATCACCTTCTAAAAACTTTAACTTTTTAATCAAGTAAATGCATCCCAATATACAGTAAAGAGAAAAAGAACAAATACACAATGCACACCATATTTAGGTAGAAATCCAAATGGAATAAAACCACATAATGCTTTTCTTATATAATGACAAGATTACATTAATAAGAAGCTACAAATTTGAAGATTCTCCAGCTCCAACTGGAAGGAGGCACCAACCCCCTAATTTATAGGCACCAACTTGAAGGAAGCTACAACTCCCTATCTTATCTAGTTCCAATTAGAAGGAGGCTCCATCTCCCTTTCCTTTCCCCTTCCTTCCACTCTCAAATATTTATATAAAAGAATCAACCTGTCACTGTCACTGTCATTGATACATCATCATCATCATCAAATTGGGTCCACATAGAAATCCTAGTTCCACATGGGTCCACATATAAAACCCAACAACCACATAAAATCCTGTGCCAAGATCTCCAAGGATACACCTCAAATGATGTGCCAAAATATCCAAAATATGATCCTCACAAACTAGGTCCACATAGAGATCCTAGGTCCACACAGGTCAACATATAAACCCAAATAACCTCACGACAACATCACAACTTCATAGCAGAACATACAACAACATCACAACCTTACAACAACATCCCAACCTTATAGCATACTTTGAGAATAAAAAAGAACTTAAGAGAATCCATTAGACTTATCTTTCACAGAAGAAGACACCTCAAATAGTGAACACCTTGTGCACACCTCAAACTTTATCTCTTTCTTGGTTGCACAAAAAATGTGAAGTTCTATCCGGTATGTATAGTAATTCTATCCCCAAAAGTTAGCTGAGAAGACCTCAATTTTCTGGATGGGTTGTTGTATGGAAAATTCACATCTCCTCATTCCTAGAGAGTTATAGGGATTTCCATATACCATTGGAAAGGTATCAAAATAAGATTTCAAACCATGTAACGTGTTCTTCCATTTGAGTTATTTATGTATGGTAAAAATTACCTCAAATATAGGGTATCCAAATTGACCAAAAATAATACTTTCAATAATATCCATCTTGTGATCTTGATCTTGGACATATGTAGGCCTATACAATTGACTGTAGGGGATTATTGACCACACCTTCAGGGATTCTTGTGGTATTATTCAAAGCATATTCCCATGAGGGTCATGCTTAAATATATTCTATAAGGGGACCACTTTGGAGACTCCTTCAAGTAAACCCATAGGCTTCTTCATGTTGATCACCAATGACTAACATAGACATCATTGAAAACACCATTCAACAATATCCCCCTTTGTCATTGATGGAAACACTCATACTCCTCTTGTCATCATGCTCCTAATATTTCTCTTGTAACTCTTCTTTTTGGGGATGCTCCCCCTTAAATCATGGTGCTCAATAGTATTTCACCTTCCTTTTATGTCTTCTTATCCTTTCCTGCCTTGTTATATTCCTTGGAGATCTTGTTGGATTACTGAGAGGGGGGGTGAATCAGTAATGGAGAAATTTAATCCTTTTTCACCAAAAATGAAAGTGTTATATAAATGTAGCATTATCATTCAATAGTTACATAGTAAATAAACAATGAACAAATGAGAAATGACACACATACACAATACACCAATTTTTTTACATGGAAACACAAAGCGGGAGAAAACCAAAAAATTATTTTTCTTATATGTCTTGAAGCATTAAATTCATTGGAAGCACCAAATTCCTTTGTTTTCTAGCTGCAATTGAAAGGAGGCTCCAACCCCCTAGTTTTTCAGGCTACTACCTGAGGGAAACTTCAACTCCCCAATGTTACACATCAAAATTACTCACTTTGATAGTGTCACAAGTGTCATCATTACAAAGGTCGCAAGTGTCGCATTTTTCTCACAAGGTCGCAAGTGTTGCATGTTGCTCACAAGTGTCACAAGTGTCAGGGAAGCATACTGCCATAATGCCTATGTTGTGCCTATAATGACATGAGAAGGACACTTGAAACACCTCAAACATTTGATTTGGGAGAGGAGAAATGAGTCAGAAGGCTTGCAAACCTTTTTCCATCTGAAAGCACCTCAAAAACTGAGTTTTTGGAGGGGAGCTCCCCCTTACACTATCTCGGAGCGCTGACACTCCCCCTTACACTGTCAGGGAGTGTTATAATGCTCCCCTGGCCCTTTTGAGGGAGCGTTATAGATTTTGGAGCGCTGGCGCCCCCCTAAAGCCTGCTAGGAGTGCTACAACGCTCTGATGGCCCTTTTGAGGGAGCGCTACCTATTCTGGGCAGTTGTTAAGCTATTGAGATGAATGGGGGAAGCATCTTTTCATTCTTGGAAGGTAGTTGAATTCGAATCCCTAGTCCAGCCATGATCCTAGGGCAGATCCTCAACTGAAGGAGGCAAATCCTCAACTTCCCCAAGGATATATCAAGTGGTTAAAGCCTCTCCAAGGCTATATAAGAAATCTTTCTAATGGTGAAAGAGGAATGGAAATGGAGAATCACACCAAACTTATGATCTCATAAGTGGTGTTGGAACAGAGTTGATTGGGGGAAGAACTGTTGGTATGAAACTTATGATCTTGGAGAAAATACATAGTCAGCCAAAGGAGAGTGATCAGTGAAGCTGCTGTTGTCCAGGTTGTGGATCTTTCAGGCAAGGGTTAGACGAAGAGGACCCGACGAAGCTGTCACATTCGCATCTACAATTGTAAGTACTGCTGTCATTATTCTCATCAATATGACACGCTTGGCCTGTTTCTTTCTAGTTTGTGTATAATGTCACATGAACTTATCATTAATCTATAGATCTGTTTTCAAGCTAATATCAATAGAGTAGGAAGTGGTCGTATCTTGTTTTGTCCACAGGATCTAGCGAGAAGCAAAGGATCAAAGCGCAACTAGGAGCGTGCAGGGACAAACGTTGATAAAGAGGTACTTTTGTCGTTCTTCCTTCTCATGTGTTAGCTTAGATAGATTTGAAAGGAAGTCAGTGTCCACGTTAAGCATTTTCTATCTAGAGTTAGGGTCAAGCTCTTAGAGGCGATCTACCTGTCCGCAGGGAGATTTTCCTACAAAAGAAACTGGCGACTCCACTGGGGAGATAGCCTCAAATCAAAACTTCTTGTTTTGATTTATCCTCATTGACCTTGTTATATCCCTTGATTATTTCATAATTGGTTCACTCCTCTTTTGATTGGTTTCATGAGCTGATTGGCTCCTTACCTCATCATACTCAGCATAATTGTCGGAATTGAATTGCAATTTTTTGATTTTTTGACATTTTTGGGAGTTTCAGACCCTGGCGCCCCTGTCCTAGTGTTAACAGAGCACCAACGCTCCCCCATAGCCTTGCATAGAGCGCTATAATGATCCTTGCCTTTGGAAATAGAGCGCCAACCTTCCTTTGGCCAGAAAACCTTCCAGAATTGCTTTTTCTGGGTTTTGCCTCTGTGTCCCTTCTACTGGGTAACTTTGTGAGTCAATGTTTCTTCCCTTTTAGCCTTGACATCTGTATTTTTTGAAGAATGAACATCTTACTGGTTGGATTTTGTAGCCTTCTTCATTATTGTTATTGAGTTTTTTTGTTGATTAGAGTCCAAGACTCATGCATTGTATTTCTCTCTGTTTAACTGAGTAAAAACCTTGGTGAAGGTCATCAAAGGCCTACAAATATCTTCATCTTGATTTTAGTCAAGATCTTTGTTCTTCAACTTTTTCTTTTGGGTGTAAAGTTTGTTTTTCTCTTTGATTGTTTCTTTTCTTTCGCTTTTCATTTTGATTGCAATGAAAGGGTGTATTGTTTGTATGACTTTTTCTTATGCTAGTTTGGTTTCCATTCATACAAGAAGATAATTAGCAAGATAAGCATTGTGTTGAATTAATCATTATTCATATGCAAACAATAAAAAGCATATTCATGATTGATTGTGCATGTTAGAAGGCATCTCAAAAGTTTTTAGCATCGCATCAGGATTTGATTGAGAATTGTTTGAGGACACTCCGTATTTGTGCTTGTTAGTGAAAAGAACTTTCTCTCTCCCTTAGATAGATGTTCATCAAAAGAAAATGACTGCTTATCATATTCAATGCATTCTTTGGGTCTGATTCATAATACCATCTGTTTCACTTCCATGCACCTATTTTGCGTAAAGAACAACCATAAAATCAATGCTAATTAAAATTTATTTAGAACTTTTTCTTTTCTAGGATCCTCCACCAACAATAGACTAGGCTTAGTACTTTGGATTAGGGCAGTGAGCATAACTCTCCAAAGTTTCCAAAACAAACACTAGCATCCTGAGTTAGGGAGAGTCAAATCCAGTTATCGTATAAGTCTGCCTGGGATCCCCCTCTCACACAGGGGTTACGCACGAGGTCACATTCAGGTAAGCTACGGGGACTAACCCTCTGTGGTTTAACTGATTGTGGTGGTCAGATCGTATTATGGGGATCACTTTGAGGTAAATCCACAATTACTGCGTGGAAGCCTTTTAGTTGATTTTGGGCTCGATACCCTGCCCGTACGTTCGGATCGGACTGTCGACTGTTCCCACCCAGGGGCTGACTGTGAATTGGTAACCTTAGTGGCCATAATCTTTAGGGTCTTACACAAGGTGACGGTGATGGGAAGTCTCACTGTACCTGGAGCAGACATTGGTCAAACTCACTCGGGCTCCTTGGAGGGTAAATCCACAATTACTGCGTGGAATCTTGCACCAAGGCGTAAGTCCGTTAAGCAGTTCGCCATTGTAACTGTTCCACCCTATCCCTGCCCCTTCTGGACTTGATCACGCAACGTTGGATTTCATCACCAACTAGTACGGTCACCGAGAGAAGGTCCTGTTTGCTTGGTTGTGATTCTTAGATTCTATTAGCGTATGCTGTTTCTTTTACTTAGTGGACCTTAGGTCGAGTCAGTGTTAATGGCATCAAATCCTAGGAGTACCAATGGAGGAACCCCTGCTTCCGGGGAACCTTATACCTTTCCTTCATTTGGAAACTTTGGTCCTCCATATGTTGCCACTCTGAGTCTTCCAGGACTCACTATTGGATTACCAGTTTGGTTGTTCCCCACTCCGGTGATCCCGAATCCTCCCAATGTTTCAGTTGCACTTAATACTTTGGATGTCAATACACCACCCACACATCAACCTCACACCGAATTTTCACCTTCTTAGCCCATCAAGTCTCCTTCCATTTCTCCTTCTTCACCTAGTGAAAGCTCTAAAGCAAGTAGCCAGGTTGATCAGAAGAAGAAGAAATAGAAAGAGAAGAAGAAGAAGAGCCCGAAAAGGACCAAGGCCCCAACAACATCAGATGTTGGCTCTAAGAAACCAGTTATTGTTATTAGTACTGGGAGTGTTGATGAGATCAACAAGATTAAAAGGAAGAATCCAAAACCCAAATTCCCTTGCAGCCTTTGTAAGGGTGACCATTTTCTGAGGGATTGCCCTGGTCTTACCCAAGTCTTAGAAATGTGGTCCTCCACATCATCGGCCTCTGTCGGTCATGTCAATGATACCCCGTCAACTAGTGATGTTCAGGTTGGTAAGAAGAAGAAAACTGTCAAGTTCCCTTTCATGTTATGTAAAGGTAATCATTACTCTCACCTTTGTCCTCACATGGATGAGGCTTCTTCTCTTTTGGAAAAACTTCAACTTCCAAAAGGTTTTCGTAAGCATTCCTCTGACCCATCATTGGTTGATGGACTGGTCAATCCGGTTCCATCCCCGGTCAGTCCAGTTGATCAGGTGGTCAATCTAGTTTCCTCCTCAATTGAACCACAAACCCAAGTAGTTGATCCAGTTCCGTCATCGATCAACCCTGCTCTTCATCAAAAGAGTGACACCAAAGTGGTTGATCTGTTTTCATCCTTGGTCGATCCCACTCTCCTGTTAGAGAGGGACACCAAAGCGGTCAATCCGTTTCCACCCGTCGGCCCCATTCTTCCCTTGGAGAATGAAACTCAAGTGGTCGATCTAGTTTCGCCATCGATCGATCCCATTCCTCCGTCGAAGGATGCCAAAGTGACTGATCCAGTCCCTTCCTCGGTCAGTCTCACTCTTCCTCTGAAGATTGCTAAAGTGGTCGATCCAGTTTCGCCATTGGTCGATCCCATTCCTCCATTGAAGAATGTCAAAGTGACTGATCCAGTACCTTCCTCGGTCAGTCCCACTCTTCCTCTGAAGAGTGCTAAAGTGGTCTATCCAAGTCCACCATTGGTCGATTCGATCCAATCATCGGTCGATCCTACCCTCCTTCTAGAGAGTAAACCCAATACTGCCCATGTTTTTCTTGTTAATACAGACTCTACCATGCCTGGGGGCATTCCTCCTCCTCCTGTGGAACCCCCTCCAAGTACTGAAGCCATCCTTTTTTATTGGGGTGTGCTAACTAGACCTCGTCTTCCCTCCCACATTCCTTTCCAGATTACAGTACACGTTCTTGGTCGGGATGTTCCTCAAACACTGATAGATGAAGGTGCGTCCATTAGTATTTTGTCTTCTGTTGCTTGGTACGCTTTGGGTTGTCTGCAACTTGCACCGGTTACATAGAATCTGTTAGCTTTTAACAGAAGAACTAGTCAACCTTTAGGGATCCTTCCTCAGTTTCTTGTAACTTTGGGAGGGAAAACCGTCTTTATCGATGTCATTGTAGTCTGAGACCCCTTGGATTTCTCTTTAATCCTTGGGAGAGATTATGTCTATGCTATGAAAGATATTGTATCCACACTTTTTCGTGTGATATATTTCCCCCACGATTGAAGAATTGTGACCATTGATCAACTTTCATTCATCGGCCCCGACTGGGTTACCTCCCTAACTGGTTCTTATATACAGACAGTATCACCCCCGCCACATGTCAATTATGTGTCGTTGTCTCCCATGACCTCAACTTTTGAAGATTTGGATTCGGTAGTTGACATGGTGGTCTCTTCGATAGGGTTATTGGAGCCTGATCTCCTTACCCCTGTCACAACCCTCGACATGTGTTCCTTCCAGAGTGATTCTCTTCCATCTGACGAAGATCTCTTGGAAGCCATGACCGAGTTTTGTCCCTTGACATGGTACCCTTCCAGAGAATTATCCTCTCAGAAGCCATGATCAAGAAGCAACCATCAGCATAGTTTATCTTCTCTGTGGCAAGCTCGTTAAAAAATGAAACAGAGGCCACTAGCTTTCATGTTGGGGGCATAACGAGCATAGTTTCTCTTCTCTATGGCAAGATCATTAAAAAATGAAATAGAGGCTTTGAGCATAGTTTTCCTCTCTGTAGCAAGCTCATTAAAAAATGAAACAACAATCTGGGGATCGAACCTGGAACCCTGAGCATAGTTCTTTTCCTTTGTCAAGCTCATTAAAAAATGAAACAATCACCTCTCCTTTCAAGTTGAGTCTTTCGCCATATCTCGTAGATGTCGAGTCGAGTCTTTCGTTAGGTCTCATTTTTGAACCTTCATTTCATCCACCTGTATCCTTTTTCTCCATCTAGCACAGAAATTGGTGACAACCTCAAAGTCGACGAATGAACTGAAGCTTGGGGGGCATGTCTCCAGCCTTTGATGATCATTCTGGAGCTAAGCCACTAGCTTTCAAGATGGGGGCATACTGAGCTTAGTCTTTGTTCTTTCTCGTGCTCGTAAATACACGAGAATGTAACTGGGTAAAATTTTATCTCTTTTTCGGACCCGTACGGATACACGAACACACGAAAAAGGAACCCCCCTGGAGTCATCTTTAAACCCTTTTTAGACTCTCTACATATGAAAAGATTGTCGAGCGACCTTGCTTCCTTTCATGCTCGTTAAAAGGTCAGAAAGGGCGTCTTTCAAGCGATAGTTTAACCCTTTTTCGGTCTCGTTGGACTACTGTACGAAAAAGGAACTAAGAGAGTTCTCTTTTAAGTGTTTTTCCAAACTCTATAATCCCGAAAAACCTTCGAGTTTTCTGTCTTTGGACTCGTTAAAACACACATCGACAGGCCCATATGGGACCGATCCCTTACTTCTTTCGGTTCGTTAAACAAAGGAAGAGGAACTTACCGAAGGTGAGTTATATCGAGCATGTGTTATCCTCCTCGAGCTCATTAAAT
>JASDQU010014843.1:114131-137451 GCA_032191745.1 Picea mariana
AGGCATATTCATTGTTCATCAATCATCAATCAATCAATTACTTGACATCAATCAAACCAAACCATTTACATCAATGACATATGATCCAACAATCTCCCAAATAATCAAACCATTGGCATCAATGACAACATGATCCAACAATCTCCCCCTTTGGCATTGATGGCAATACCAACATCGATGTCAACTCCAATTACCAATTATTGATGTCAACATGTAGATAAGGCATGCTCTTCATCAATAGTCAATGTGCCTATCTCTCCACATCAATATCTCCCATCAATAGACATCAATCACATCAATGTGATTATCTCTCCCCCTTTGAAATCAATGGAAAAGGGCCATTCTCCTCTTGGGGATGCTCTCCCTATCTTGTTGCTGCTGAATAATCTCTCCCCTTTTTGAAAAAAGGATAAAAATACATCGAACATACTCCCCCTGTGACCATTGCTCCTCCTAGAACTATGCCTCTATGCTCTTTCTTCAAATATGGGGCTCTTTTCTAGGTATGTATTTGATAAATATCTCCTCCTAGAATCATGGGAAGAAGAATGAATCCCCCTAAGGGTATGTCTCCCCCTATCTTCTCTGTAAGATGAACAATATGCTACCATATTACGATCCTTGGACCAGTTCATGCATCAAACTTGTGCTATGCCAAAATATATGTCAACAATGAAATAGAGAATCATGAACAATATATCCACCAAGTGCATCATGTACCAAAATGTGCCCACCATGCACAACACCCATGTACATCAGCCATGTACATCAAAAACGTGCCAAAAGATATCATCCATGAAATGTATCCACCATATGCCAACATGTGCATCTACCAATATGATAACATGTGCATCTACCAACATGCCAAAAAATGTATCATATCACTCATGATACATCTCCATCATGAACCAAGTGCCACAATCATGTATCAAACAAATACCAATGTTGTGAAAATCAATTAATACCATATATGAGTGTACTACTATGCACCAATACCACAATAAGATGAGTCCCATACATGTATGCCAAGTCCTCCATAAAACATGTGCCAATCATCCAACCATTAAGAGACTCTACTGATGTACTAGAAATGTACCAATCATGCAACACACATAGATCAAACCATAATGTACAACATGATCACCTCATCGATTCATCAACCAGATGTCACAACATGTATCCCAATCATGATATCAACATATGCTTCCAATAATACATCATAAGATATACCAGCCATGTACACCACCATCATCACAAAATGATTAATCCCACCATATCAACATCAATCAATACTCATGGGTTAGTTCCATGCACCCAAGATTTATTTTATATTATACCATTGTGTGATCTCACCATGAAAACCTACAACAAACAGTGACAGAACCTGCAATAAACAATGTCAGATCCTGTAATATAGAGTTATACCATCACATCAAACTCCAAGCCATGTGCATTGCCTTTTTCCCAAGGCTTTTCAACATACACACAACCTGCTGCACAACTGATCACGTGTGTACGCGACCTATTCAAGGTTAGCACGCATGTACATGCGACTTTCACCACTGTTACCTACGTGTGCATTAGTATATTACACTTTTGAACTTCCCTTCAATCTTTCATTCTGATCTGGCTGCTCTGTCTTCTTCACCCACTTCTGTAGATGACCCTTCTCTTCAGAACTTGAGCTCTGAGCATCCATCTTTTCAAATATGTCTCCCTTTCTTACTTCATTCCTTCTTCTAGCCATGCTATGTGAAGTCCTCATCATGGAATTTCTTCTTTTGTTCCAACACTCTTGGGATTTGTGGCCAAATCCATTACAGTTGTAGCATCTCATGGTGTTACAGTGAACAACAATATGCCCTACTTGATCACATCTCCAACACCTCATGGTGTTATGAAATCTTCCATAATGTCTTCTTTCATAAGATCTGCATTCAAAAGCTTTGCGACCATATCCATTACATGAATAACAATGCCCATGAAAAATACTTTCATACCTTTTCTTTGGTGTCCCATGAATGGCTTCTTGATGTCTTTCTTTTTTTGTTCTTTTGAAATTTTCCGTGCCTTGTGTAGATGGTTGCTTTGCAACATTGTCTTGTTTCTTTGATGGACTTACCTCATGCTTCTTTGAGGTGCTTGCATATTCTCCTTTGTATCCAAGACATGATTTATCACATGGTGGTCTTTGAATTTCCAATATCTCATCCAATATTCTTGAGCTATTTAAGAATTTGTTTGACTTCTCTACCTTCTTTCTAAGATCAACAATTTCAGCTTCTAACTTACAACATGACTCTTCCTTTTCATTTATTTGATTCTTCAATAGTTCCTCTATTCTTTTGGCTTCTTCAATTTGGGTCTTGAGATGGACAATAGTTTCAAAACTTTTTCTAATCTCATCTTCTACATTCATATCTTCTTTTCCATCTTTTAGTCTTGTGATCTCTTCTTCCTTTTCTTCTAATCGAGTCTTATTTCTCTCTTCTTGTTCCTTGATCATTTATTTTAACTTCAAGATGTGCCTTAGACTTCTCCTAAGAAACTTCTTAGTATTATCCGAAAGATAATTATAGTCTATATAATAATGATCACTTCTATATCTATATAAACCCTCTTCAATTTCCTTTTGAAGTTTTAATATATTTCCTTCTATTCTTTTCATGGGATAAATGCCATCAAGCTTTACACAAACTATTTCTACATCTTCTTCTTCACTTGTAGAGAAAAATTCATCATCATCATTGTAATCAAGGGCTTTTGAGGGTTCTTTACCTTCATTTGAAGTATCTTCACTTTCTTCCTTTTTGCCAACATCAACACATAATTCTTTGCCTTCATCTTCAAGATCTTCCTTTGTGCTATTATCACTTGATTCTTTATCTTCACTTGAAATGTTTTCAAAATCACATTTAGAAATAAAGCATTCAAGAGTTTTTGATGATTCTTTACCTTTGATGATCTTGATGGAGTGGTCTTCAATTTCTTCTTCCTCTTCCTTGCTTTGATATGTCTCCTCTAGATTTAGCCATAGATCCTTGGCGGAAGTGCATTGTTCCATGCTCTCTTTGATAGGGCTTGAGATTCCACTAAGAATTGTCTTGACGACCAATGCATCATTCTTCTTTCCTTCCCTTTGAGCTGCAAAATTTGACTTGTTCTTCAACGAAACATATCCACCGATGGTTTCCTTCCAAACAGCTGCTCCCATTGTTTTCAAATACACTCTCATCTCTATTCTCCAAGTAGAATAGTTTTCCTCATCAAAGATTGGAACTTCATCATCCATTTGTGTGTCTATGGATCTCCTTCAAGCTTGTTAAGGCTTGTAGTGAAGGCATGCTCTGATACCAATTGTTGGACACACCTACCACACTTAGAGGGGGGGGTGAATGAGTGTGGGGCTCTTTTTCCCAAAACTTCCCTCTTGCACAAAAACTCATCAATTAGCATTCAACATTTATTCATTACCAATTGTTGTCATTTATAACCAGTCAGATGTGAGCACATATCAGCAATATGTATCAGAAATATATCATCAACGAGTCATCATCACAATGAACACAAAGAACACAAGATGTATGTACAATTTTCTTTTTATTACAGGCTACAATCCTTGGGGTTTATCAACAACAACTGAATAGAATACAAATTTGCAAGAGCACTAGCTCTATATGAAAGACTCAACTTACATTCTCAGCACCAACTGAGATGAGGCAACAATCCTCAATAAATATCAATCTGTCAACAGGTACACGACCTGTCAGTAGTGTAGCCCGTGTGTGGACACACCCTAGCTCACTAGAGCCCACATGTGAACATGGCCAGTGTATAATGAAACAAGCGTATGCTTCTAAGCAACTAGGGTTTTTATTTTATTCACATGCTCAGATCCTCTGCAACCTGCAATCACTTTCTCTTCTATCTTCCACTGTCCAAACTGACCCATAGCTAGTCACAACACATCCAAGCTCTCCAATAGCTTGCTCATGCTCCACAACAAATCAATATGAATGCTATCTCAATCATGTATAAACAATTGGTATACCATAACAATCATGTGACTATTGAATCACAAGAGTGCTGCTAACTCCATCAACCAAATCAACCAAAATGAACCACATCATAGAATCCATACCAAGAATTCCCTAAGCATTCACAACACATCAAACAATAGTATCCATCAAGACAATAATGTAACCATACCAATGTCTCAGTGATAGATCTGAGGCCATAGAATGTAGATCTGGAACCTGCCTCATCATCCAAGAGCTTGGCACCAACTCAAACAAAAATCTCCATGATTTTATCCACTCCACGCTCCCTGTACATAGTCATCCTGCATGTACACTCACCCTATACACAACCAACCCATGTGTACACGCACCCTATACACAGACAACCCGCGTGGACATCAGAAAATAGGGTTTTCTGTGAATCCGAGAATTTTTCTGTCAAGATCTCTGACATTGCCGAAACTTTGATGCATCCATGAGATCCTCCTCTCGCTCTCTTCCTTAGAACAGATCTTCAATCATGCTCAAGATATCCACACCAATAGGATTCTCTCACAAGAATCTCTCCATCAATACTCCAAGATATTCACAAGAAGCTCTCCATTCATCCACAAAAAGGATTCTCACCACATGTACATATTTTACAAGAGATCCTAGATTCTTATTTATACTTTCATCTTCTAGGTCACTTAACCCATTTTTAGATTACTTAACTCATTTCTAGGTCACTTTTAACCTATTTTACTTATTTTAGGGTTAACCACTTTCCATGAATAGAAAGTTCTCCAATACTTTTTCATTTAAATATTCCTTCTTGATTTTGTCACTTCATTTTATCATTTAAATAATCTTTCTTGATTTTGTTACTTTACTTTATCATTTAAATAATGATTTATTCTTTTCAGGAACTTTGACTTCTTTGACCTTTTGGGGCTTCAAGCCATCATATGGGGGTCCTTCAACTTCGTAGAGCCATAACTCTCAAACCGTGAGGAGTTATGTGGCATTCCACATACCACCAGAAATGGCATGTCAAGCACTATCCATCTAGGATATTTTCACCAACAAATTCATTGATCTTCATCTCATTAATGCACATGCAAGCATGGGTCCTCCAACCATTCTTCTAGGATAACTCAATCCGTAAAGCATCTTCCCATGAGGGCTTTCCTCATAAGGGGACCACTTTGGAGTTCATCCATTTGTGCACCTTATCAACCATGATAAGACAATAATTATTCATCTTTGCATCAATTCACCACTGCATCATCTATATCAACTATGCATCATATATTAATGACAACTCATTGATCCATCTTCATCAATGCATCATATTAATGATCCATATTTATCAATTGGTTTCCACTTGGACATCTAACATTCTCATCAAGGGCATCATATCAATGATCCGTATTTATCAATTGGTTTCCACTTGGACATCTATCATTCTCATCAAGGGCATCATATCAATGATCCATCTTTATCAATTGGTTTCCACTTGGACATCTATCATTCTCATCAAAGCATATTCATTGTTCATCAATCATCAATCAATCAATTACTTGACATCAATCAAACCAAACCATTTACATCAATGACATATGATCCAACAATCTCCCAAATAATCAAACCATTTGCATCAATGACAACATGATCCAACATGATTTCATCATAAGGGGAACACTTTGGAGTTCATCCATGTGTACTTCTTATCAACCATGACAAGACAATAATGAGTCATCTTTACATCAAACAAGATTTGGTCCATTACTAAAACCTTTGTGCTACCGAAAATTTCTACCAGACTTTCTTCAAGGGTTGACATCAATGACAACCAACCTTAATCATCAATCTCCACCTTTGGCATTGATAGAAACACTCTGATGCAATACTGAAATCATGTCACTCATGCTCTCCTTGGAACCATGCTTCTTTCCTCTACATCTATGTGAACTTTTCTCCCCCTGGAATCATGCCTCTATCCTCTGCATTTGATAAATATCCCCCCCCTTTGTCATCAATGACAAATGTATCGTTCCATCTGGGGCTGCTCCCCCTAACTGAAATGTGCTCTTTATGGTGCTTCCTTGTGTACATCTAAGACATATAAGATAAGCATTCAAAAACATTCATTTTGGAGTAGAAATAAATCCAAGTCTCTGGCGAAGATATTCAAAGGATTCCCGTGGAAGTGGTTTTGTAAATATGTCTGCCACTTGTTCTTTTGTGCCCACATACTCAACTTTGATGTTCTTTTCTGCAACCTATTCTTGTAGAAAGTGATACTTGATTGGAATGTGCTTCGTCTTGGAGTGCATCATCGGGTTCTTTGAGATACTGATGGCTCTTTTATTATACCAATAGATTGGAATGGGATCATCATACTCAACCTGTATATCTGTCAGAGTTCGGTCATCCAAAGATCCTGTGTACAACATGCTACTGCTACAATATAATCTACCTCAGTTGTAGATAAAGATACTAATGATTGTTTATTTCTTAGCCATGATACTAAACACTCACCCAAGTAGAATGCTTCTCAACTGGTGCTTCATCGGTAATCAATACAACCTGCCCAATCTGCAACTATGTAGGAAATAAGTGATAGATCCTTTTCTTTTGGATACCATAATCCAAACACTTCTGTTCCTTTGAGATATTTGAAAATCCTCTTCACTGCTAATACATGTGATTCCTTTGGTGCTTCTTGAAATTGTGCCATCTGTCCAACTGCCTACATTACATATGGTCTGGATGTTGTCACATATAGTAGGCTACAAATCATTGACCTGTATTGCCTCTGATATGTAGACTTTGAATCATAAACTTTGCTCAACTTGCAATTGGTTTGCATGGGAGTGATAATTGGTTTGAAATATTCCATTCCAAACCTCTTTAGCATTTCTATGATATACTTGGTTTGAGAAATAAAAAATCCTTGGTTTCTTTGACGTATCTGAAGTAACAAAAAGAAGGATAAATCTCCAAGTAATGACATTTCAAATTCATTTTGCATATCCGTTGCAAATTTCTGGCTTAACCTGTCATCGTCACTACCAAAAATAACATCATCAACATAAACTTAAATTAATAAAATACTATCTTGACTTACCTTGATGTAGAGGTTGATGTCTACACTTCCTTTTGTGAACCCTGCCTGCTATAGATATTTATCCAGTCTAGAGTACCATGCTCTAGGAGCCTGTTTTACACCATACAAGGCCTTCGTTAATTTACACACATAATGTGCATTCTCTGACAACTGAAATCCTTCTAGTTGTTCAATGTAGACTTATTCTTTAAGTTCCCCATTCAGAAAAGATGATTTTATGTCCATCTGATACACTTTAATATTTTTGGATCATGCATACGCTAAAAGCAATTAGATTGCTTCCATTTTGGCAACTAGGGAAAATGTCTCTTCAAAGTTGATTCCTTCAACCTGTGCATATCCTTTACATACTAATCTAGCTTTGTTCCTTCTAACATGTCCAACTTTATTCAATTTATTCCTGTATACCCACTTTGTGTCGATCACATTCTTATCCTTTGGTCTTGGAACCAATTCCCAAGTGTCATTTTTCTCTGTTTGATCCAATTCTTCATCCATGGCATTATTCCAAAATTCATCCTTGTTGACCTCTTCAAAATAGGTTGGTTCAATTGTATATTAGAGTGATAGGTGCATTTGTTCTGGTGAACACATTCTTCTTCTAGTCTCAACTCTTGCATATTTGTTTTTGATAATCTGATCTGAAGGATGATTCATATGTACTCGTCTGCTAGGTGTCTTTGGAGGCACTTGTTGAACTCGATCTTCTTCTTCTGTCAGATCCTCTTCATCTTCCCCTTCTTTTTCATCTTTTGTTTCTTCTTCATAAAGCTATTCCATTGATTCATTTTGTTCTTCCTTTAATTCTTGTCTACCTATTTCATCAATTGTTATGTTGATGCTTTCCACAACTTTGTTCAATCTTAGGTTGTAACACTTGTATGCTTTCCTTGTACTTGAGTAACCAACAAGTACTCCTTTGTCCACACGAGAGTCAAACTTTCCCATTCTGCCATATTCTCTTTTGATGTAGCTATTATAGAAAGATTTGCCTCACCTTATGAAATCTTGCACATAGGGCCTTTTTCCATTTCCATATGCAGACTTATCATACCTGTTTGATAAATTCAGATCTAAAAATACATATTTTTCCACATGTACGCATCTTACCTACTATACAACATACGTATACACAGGTTTCTCCACTACAACCCATGTACATTGATATTTGTGCCACAAAATGAAAATTAAATGTTGGGTTTCCATGTCACGACAAGAGATCTCTAATCCTTGGCCTTCCATATATTGGAAACATTCCGACTCAGCCCTTCAGTTCCATTTGAAGGCTATAAATGGGCCAATTCCGAGTATGGAAAGGAGGAGAAAGAATTCAACTTTGAGAGCAAATTTACTCTGGAGAAATTATTACTTCATATTGAGTCTGCATCCCTTTGTCCTTTTAGGTATGAACACAATGTTCATCCCCCAAGATCTTCCCTTATTGATTAAGAACCTCATCATACCTCTATCTCTTAAAAGAATTCAGTGATGAGGCTCGTACAAGCCTCTTCGAACCAATTCAATGGAGGATACTACCTTTTCAGATAGGGACAGGGGGTAAACTAGGACCCTTCCTGGCCTACAATGTTTCAAAGCCAATATTTCCCTGGACCTCTATATCAAATGCCACAACTCACCACTAGTCCACTCACTATCATTCATACTGTATCTCCATCACCAACCTCTTCCATTCATGTTGGAGATGGGTCGACAACCTCTGCAAGTCATGTTGACAATCCACATCCAACTGCTACCAATCATGCTGGGGGAATAACTCTAGTCACCATGAGTCCTACCAATGTCACATATCCAACCTCTATACATCATGCAGGAGATGAATCTCTTGCCTCTGCCAGTCATGTTGAGAGCATGTCACCAGCCATTGTGAACGACGCTGGGGGCATTGAGAAGCCTAGACGCCTCAGATGTAAGCCTAAATTCCTTTGTAGGACTTGAAAATGAGATCATCTTACTCGTTTATGTCCAACCACAGCTGGGATACCAAAAGCATGGGGCTCACCCAAGGACCCTTCATATTCTGAAGCATCTGTGGTTTCCCCACACCCTGTTTCTCCTTTGATTGACATGACAATAATACCACTGTAATCATCTTTGGACCTTACCCTCGTTGATGAGGGTGACGTGTCCCCTATCCCTATTATCATGCATCCTCTTCAACCTATAATTGAAGAAGTGGTCATACCAATGCAATCTATGGTCAATCCTACTCTCTTTATAGAAGGTGATGCATCCTTCAACCATGTTGTCAACATTGTTGATCCTATGCTTTCTGAATGAGAGAGGTTTTTTCTCTCCCCGAGTACTCTCCCTCTAAGTCCTGAGGAAGTTCAGTTCGATTGGGATGGCCTCGTGTGGTGTCTAATGGCCTTGCCTGTGTCTTTCCCAGTGAGAGACATTATCCGATCCATCACAGAGACTATATACTCCATTAGTGTTTTATCCTCCTTGACTTGGAGAGCTTTGGGTTTTCCCAAGATTATGTCGGCTATTCATAAGATAATGATATTCCACAGAAGTCTATCATGGGAGCCTTGGCCTCCCTGAAGACTTGCCACCTAGAATCTCCCAAGCGAGTCCAAGTTAAGCTCTTTTCCGACTCGTTTAAGAAGTGAAAATATTTCCGAGTGATTTGTCCCTTTCACACTCATTAAATTGGACTTGAAAGGTCGTGATTCTTAGTTAAGATATTTTCCGACTCATTTTCAAAAAGCAAAAATATTGCCGAGTGAACTTGTCTCTTTCACACTCATAAATCGGATTTGAAAATATGTCTATTTGGCACAAGTTTATCCCTTTTTTACACCAAGTAGAATAAATACATAAAAAATAACATTCTTTGGTGTTAAGTTGTGATTTCATCTCATGCCCTTATTTGAAGTATTGAGCCTATAGCCAGTTCTCGCTTTGCGTTATAAACCTTTTCCCTCAACAGTTTTTTCATCCTCAACCAAGCAGAGCCTTGTTTTTATCCTTCGCAATTTGACACCCTATACCTAGGAGGGAACATTCCCCTGAGTGTCCATCTCTCACATGCATCTCCTTGCATTGCGCATAGGTATGTTCCACTGCTGGAACTAGTTTTTCTTTCTTGTGACACTCGTTTCCTCCTCTGTATCATAGCATTCATTTGTCTATGAAAAAACAAAAAAAAGACGGGCGGGAAGGGAGTATTATCTTTCATTGGCAGCAATTGTGTCGCCTTTGAAAATAACACAAAGTTATTGAGTCCATTCATCATCATAATTTTTGGATTAACATGGCCTTAGGAAGTTGACCTTGTTACAAAGTCTTCTCTACCGACTGGTTACTCTTCCAATCCCTATAGAAAATTTCATTGATGCCTCCTGCATCTCATGGTTTCATCATTGGGTATATGCTTCCAGAGTCCTCCATATGTCTCATGCTCTTGTTCAAATAAATTCTATCAACCTGTGTTGACCACTTCTCAGAACTCTTGACTTTGCATATCGGCCATGTCCAAAAACTCTGAAGTGCTTCACATTTGTTGGTCTTCCTTTCCATAGCTCACAGGGAGTTTTGTCAGTGTTTCTTCTGAGCATTACTCTGTTTTGAATGTGAACTGTTGTATGCACTGCATGCATCCAAAAAATATTTGTCAATTTGGAATCCATTAGCATTGTTCGAGCCATTTCCTGTACTATCACGTTCTTTCTTTCAACAACTCCATTATGTTGAGGTGTCCTAGCAACGAAGAATTGTCTTTTTATTCCACGACTGCTGTAGTAGTCCATAAATTCCTTTGAAGTGAACTCTCCTCCATGATTAGATCTCAATCATTTGATTTTTGAATCCATTTCATTTTCAACCATTTCCTTGTAGATCTTGACTTTTTCAAAAGATTCTAACTTATTCTTGAGAAAGAAAACTACAATCATTCTTGTATAATCATCAACTAATAACATAAATTATTTCTCACCTTTTAAACCCTTTGTTGTAGTTGGTCCAACTAGATTAGTATGCACAATTTCCAGTGGTCTTGTTGTTGAATATTCCTTTGATTTGAACCTGGTCTTTGTTTGCTTTCCTTGTTGACAATTCTTGCATAAAGTGTTGGTTGGTTTCGTGATCTGGGGCATTTCTCTGACTGGTTCTCTTTTTATGACTTTGACAAGGTTATCAAAATGTATGTGACCCATTCTTCTGCGCCATAGCCAACTTTCATATTCCTTTTCTAGACAACACTTTTCATTTCCAATTTCACTTAACACATATATGTTGCTTGAAGTTATCGCAGCTGTAGCAATCAATTTTCCTGAACCTTCTTTTCTTATCTCTCGCTTTTGTGAATCGAAAGTAACTTTATGACCTTGGTCACACATTTGAATCACACTTAGAAGATTATGTTTCATATATTCTACTAGTAGAACATTTTCTACCTTGGTATTCTTGTTCCCAATTCTGATTGTGCCTTTTCCAATGATTTGAGCTGAATCATCATTTTTGAAGGAGACTGATCCATCTCTTTCCTTTCTTAATGTAAGAAACCTGTCTCTATCACCTTTCATGTGTTTTGAACAACCACTGTCAACATACCATCCACATTTATTCTTCTTAGCTTGTAGAGAGAGTGTGCATTCTTCATTGCTATACATATTCTACTTTCTTATCCATGTCCTTTTCTGAGGTTCATGTCTGTGACTGTTGTTATTCTGTTTTGGTTCTCTAGGAGGGACTGCCATTCTACAATCTTTGGCCATGTGTCCAAAGTTGTTACATTTGTAACATTCCACTTAAGTGGTCAAAGATTCAAATTTGTTGTAACTTCTTCTCTATGTTTCACTAGGCTTTCTTGGATAACCCTTTTGTGTATGAATTTCAAAGTTGTTTATGTTCCTGTTGTTATCTTTGCAATTCACAACTTTATGTCCAAAATTATTACATGCATAACATAAACAAAAAAATATAGTTTGATACCTGGGAGTTGAAGATATTCTGAAAGGAGGTACTCTTATGAATTCTTCTTCTTCCTGGGGCCTATCTGTCGGTTGTTGATTTTGAAATATGAATATTCTCGGTGGAGGAGTGTCCCTATAATATTCCTTGTATATATTCCTATCCCATTTGATTGTTTCTGCATATCTTTTTGGATATATTTCTTGATCTTTTGTTTTGAAGCTTGATCCCTTTTCTGTCTGATTGAATTCAAGTCCGGACTTGTCATGATGAGGTTTTTGACTGTTGATAATGTCATCCAAAATTTTTGAGTTGTTCTGCATATTTTTCTTTTGAAGATCCTTTCTTAATGTGACAATCTCTGCTTCCAAATTTCCAATGATCCTGCCTTTTTCTTCTCGTTGTTCTTTGAGTGTTTCTTCAATTCTTTTATCTTCTTCTATTTGAACCTTTAAATTTGTGATCATTTGTTTTAGTTCTTGAGTGTCTTCTTTCTTGTCTAGCTCTCCTTGTAGTTTCTTATTTTTCTTCTTTTCTCTTCTGATAACTTCTATGGCACACATCAATTCTTCTTAGTAGTCAACTTCTTCCTCTTCATATTCTTCTTTGAATTCTTCATATTCTTCTCCAACCTCTTCATATTATTCTACAAAGTCTTCTACTACCATGAATATAAATCTTTCTGTCTCACCGTCACTGGCTTCATCTTCATCTGATCATGAGATGCCTTCTTTGGTGCATAAGATTTTCTTGAAAGATTTCTTTGTGGTTCTTTTTCCTTTACATGTTTGTTTTCTATTTGTGTAACCTTCATGATTTCTCTTTTTCTTATGAGGACATTTTTTAGCAAAATGACCAATACCATCATAATTAAAACAAATCAAAGGAAGATTACCTATATATCTGCCATTGGTTCCCTTGTTCAATCTTTTGAAAAAGTTGGCCACTTCGTCATCATCTTCTGAGACATCACTGTTGCTGCTATGTTCTTTTTCTTTTTTCTTTCCCTTTTGCTTTGACTTTTTGGATGATTTGAAGGCTGCTTGTTTTATATCTGGATTTTCCTATTTAGTTCTCATTTCATATGTTGTGAAGATTTCATGTAATTTGTCTATGCTTATTGAGTTCAGATCTGCTCTTTCTTCTAGTGCTGATATCTTAGGGTCAAATCTCATAGGAAGAGATATTAGTACATTTTGAACAATTACATATTCTTTGATTTCTTCTCCCAATCCCATGATTTCATTTACTATTTCATCGACTCGTAAAAAGTAAGCTGTAGTATTCTCATTTTCCTTCATATTTAGTTGTTTGAAGTGACCTCAGTAAGTTTGAATCTTTGTTGCTTTGAATTTTGAATCTCCTTCATAAATATTTTGAAGTTTGTCCCAAATCTCTTTAGTGGATTTACGATGTGAAACTTTGGTGAATATCGATTCTCCAAGACCATTCAAAAGTGCATTAATGGCTTTGGAGTTATTCTAACCGAGTTTTATTGCTTTGTCATTTGTCGATGGAATTGCTAGTGCTGTGTATCCATCTACAATTGATTGCCAAATTTCAAATCCCTATGCCTGTATATATGTTTTCATCTTGATGCTCCAAAATGCATACTTTTGTCAATCAAATTGTGGTATTCCATTTTTATACATGTTGTTTCTCTCCATGATCTACCTTTCAGTGGTTAAACTAATTTCTGAAGGAACCTGCTCGGATACCAATTGTTGGAATACTGAGAGGGGGGGTGAATCAGTAATAGAGAAATTTAATCCTTTTTCACCAAAAATGCAAGTGTTATATCAATGTAGCATTATCATCCAATAGTTACAGAATAAATAAACAATGAACAAATAAGAAATCACACACATACACAATACACCATTGTTTTTATGTGGAAACCCAAATAGGTAGAAAACCACATAATGCTTTTTCTTATATGTATTGAAAAATTACATTCATTGGAAGCACCAACTTCCTTTGTTTTCCAGCTGCAACTGGAAGGAGGCTCCAACCCCCTAGTTTTTTAGGATACTACCTGAGGGAAGCTCCAACTCCCCAATTCTCTGGATACAACCAGAAGGATGTTACAACCCCCTATGTTCTTTGGATACAACCATAAGGTGGTTACAACCACTTGTCCTTGCCCCATTCAACCACCCTGAAATATAAATTCCAAATGTAGAAAACCCGATACTGTCATTGAATCAACCACTACCATTGTCAACCTGTACCAATAACCTGTAACAACCTGTACCAATCAAACTACACCAAACAACTTGTACCAATAACCTGAACCAACATGTACCATGCATCAACCATGCATCAACTACACATCAACTATGACTCATCAAGATGTACCAACATCATCAACTATACAAATCGTGTATGTGCCAACTCATTAACTAGTCTCAACTATGTACCCAAAATGTACCTCAACCATATACCAAAGACATACACCAATATAACCATAAAAAATTCATCACTTTATCCATAAAACAAATACTATAACCATGTGCCACAACCTCACTGTTATGTAGCCTCAGGCTAAACCAACAAATTTAGCAACACATCACAACCAAAAGACCAATACCCATATGCCAAATACCAACAACAAAATACCAACTGTATCCCTCAACAAATATGATATATGAAGAAATACTGAACATCCAATACCATCTCAAGAGATAAACCCTAGCTCACAAAAAATACCTCAAAAAAGATGTGCCATATATCTCATAAATAGACCCAACCATGTTGCTGCCGTGATTTTTCTGCCACACTTTTTCTGCCGCAATTTTTCTACTGCACTTTTTTCTGCCGCAATTTTTCATCACTCTATCCATAAACCAAATACTATAACCATGTGCCACAACCTCACTATTATGTAGCCTTAGGATAAACCAACAACTTCAACAACGCATCACAACTGAATGACCAATAACCATATGCCAAATACCAACAACAAAATACCAACTGTATCCCTCAACAAATATGATATATGCAGCAATAATGAACATCAAATAAAATCTCAAGAGATAAACCCTAGCTCACAAAACATACCTCAAAAAAGATGTGCGATATATCTCATAAATAGACCCAACCATGTTGCTGCTACAATGTTTTTGCCGCTATTTTTCTACCGCACTTTTTTTGCCGTGATTTTTCTGCCGATATTTTTTTTCCACACTTTTTCTGCAGTGATTTTTCTGTCACACTTTTTCTTCCACAATTTTTCTGTCACACTTTTTTTGCCACGATTTTTCTATCTTACTTTTCCTTCCACACTTTTTCTGCTGCAATTTTTCTCTATCAATAATACCTGCCCAAATAACCTTTCACAAAATCATATATTCAATGATATTCAAGTGTGATTAAAATGAGAGAGCCTTGCCTCTTATTTATACTTTCATGTAGCATCCCACTTTCCTTATTTTAGGGATTTCTCCATTAACTTTATTATTTAAACAATTTCTTTTGAAAACACTTTGACTTTTTGGGGCTTCTAGATGACTCATGAGGGTCCTCCAACTTCACATGGCCATAACTCTCTAACCATGAGGAGTTATGTGACATTCCACATACTACCAAAAATGGCATGACAAGCACTATCCATATAGGATAGTTTCATTGAAAAATTCACTGACCTTCATCTCATGATTCCACAATTAAGCATGGGTTCTCTAACCATACTTCTAGGATAACTCAATCCACAAAGCGTCTTCCCATGAGGGATTTCACCATAAGGGGACCACTTTTGATTTCATCCATTTGTATTTTTATCAAACATGAAAAGACAATAATGAGTCATATTTACATCAAAGAAACTTTGGTCCATTACCCAAACCTTTGCACTACCATAATTTTCTACTGGACTTTCTTCAAGGGTTGACATCAATGACAACCAACCTTAATCAACCGATCTTTTGTGTGACTTCAATCTTCTTTATCTCTTTATCTAGGATGTGTATGCTATTTGTTCTTCTTGTTTCTATTGCAACCAAGCTTCCTGAGTCTTCTTCTATGATTTAACATCTTTGGGAATCAAACTTAAGATTGTATCCTTGATCATATATTTTACCGACACTAAGGAGATTATTCTTCAAATGTTCAACTAATAAGACATTTGTTTCTCTTACAATTTCATCTCCAAGGATCACTACACCTTTTCCAAGTATTTTGACAGAGGAGTAATTTCCAAATGCAAAACTACCACTTTTTCCTTTCTTTAAGCTGATGAATTTGTTTTGGTCCCTAGTCATGTGTGTTGAGCACCCACTGTCTATGTACCATTCGTCTTATTTATTTTCAGCAAGAAGTTCTAATACAAAATCTTCCTTGTTTGGATTCTCTTTCCTTTCCCATACTCTAGTTGGTTTTATGATAGGAGCATCTTCTTTCATATTTTTGCAATCTCATGCTTTGTGACCAAGATTATTGTATTTTTAACATACAATGTTCTGATCCATTAGTGGATCAAATGGATTATAATTTTTACTAACAAATCCATGAGCATTTCCATATCTAATACTTACATGATTTTCCTTTGGATATCCATAATCATTTTTGTTTCTCATATAGTTGTTTCTTGCATTGATTTTATAGTGAATTTATTTGTGTCTAAGGTTTTGCAAGCATAACAATGACAAAGAAAATAATCTCATACTTGGTAGAAAAGAACCTTCTTGGTGTGTCACCCCTTCTSAATTTTGATCTTCTATTCCAGTTGGAGGTGCCATGTTCCCATTCTTCTTCAACTCTCTTTTGTTTGTTGATTCCACTTCTTAATGCATTTGAATAGTTTCTAGAATTTCCTTCGTCTTTCCTGTCTTTTTTATCCATGTCTACTGTCTTCAAATTGTTGTCATATCCAAATCCTATCTTATCCATAGGTGATATTTGTTTGCTAATAATTTCATCTAACGTTTCAATACTTCTTTCAAATTTCTTGTAGTAATTCAACTTTTCCATTGTCAACATCAGCTATTTTCTTGTGTGATCCAATTATCCTTTTAATTTTTCATAATATTTAGTCTTCTTGGATTTATCTAACTTCTCCTTCAAGCTCTCAATTATTTTTTCAAGTTCATGATTCTTGTCTTCACAATTTTTCAATTCATTTTTTAACTCTCTATTTTTGTTTCTAATCTTGATATTTTCTTCTTAAGCATACTTCAATTTTTCAATATTTTCTTCATCTTCCTATTCACTTTCTATGATGTCTTTGCTTCCCCAACAAGATTCTGTTTTTATTTCTTGTGTCTCTCCATTAGACTCTTTTCAGAATCGATTTCATTTATTTCAGAATTTTTGTGGTCATCATTATGAGTTTCTTGAGTTATGAAGAGAACTTCCCTTACTTCCCTTTCTTTTCCTTCGATTTCATATGAAGAACTGATGTCCTCCTTGGAGTAAAGATTCTTTTTCTTGTGGAAGATTTTATTTTCTTCAAAAGGATATTTCTTAGCATAATGTTCTATCCTACCACAATTTAATAATTTAAAAGGTAACTTACCTTTGTATTTTTTGTTTCCCCTTTTGAGCCTCCTTATGAAATATGATTCTTCTTCATCTGATTCATCGCCTGGAATTTCTTCTACCTTGTGTTTTTTGTTCCTTGTTTTCTTTGTGGATTTAAAATATTCTTCTCTATTTGGGTTTCCATTTTCTATATCTTTTTTCTTATCATATGTTGTGAGGGTCCCATGTAGTTCATCCATTGTCATTTTGGTCAAATCCCTAGTTTCTTGAATGGCTGAGACCTTGACATCATATCTCAAAGGAAGTTATCTCAACACTTTGTGTACAACCAAGGATTCTTTGAATTCTTCTCATAATCTTCTGATGGAATTGACAACTTCATCTACACTGAGTAAATAAGTTGCAATATATTATTTTTCATTCATTTTTAGATTTTCAAACTATGCTTTGTGTATTTGAAGCTTGACCTGCTTGACTTTCTAATTTCCTTCATAAATATTTTGAAGTTTATCCCAAACCTCTTTTTCGGTGTTGCAACCCATCACCTTGCTAGAAACAGTTGGTGTCAATCCACTATTGATAACATACCTAGCCTTTGAATTGCGACTCATTAATTTCTTTTCATCTGGATTAGTTGGAGTATTTTTACGAACTTTCTAGCCATTGATGACTAAGAGCCATATATCCAATCCTAAATCTATCAAGTAAGTTTTCAATCTATTGCTCTAATATGCATAATTGTTTCCATCAAATGGTGGAATCCCATTTGGAATGTGGCCTTCCATTTTTTCTCACAATCTTCCTTCTAGTGATTAGACTATTGTGAAGACAACCTGCTCCAATTACAATTGTTGATACTGAGAGGGGGGGGGGTGAATTAGTATCAATTATAATTTAAAATGTTTTAAAATATTTAAATTTTCAATCAAATAAATGCATCCCAATATATAGTAAATATCAAAATAACAACTACACAATGCACACACAATTTACATGGAAATACAAATGGAAAAAAACCACATAATTATTTTCTTATATAATAACAATATTACATTAATAGGAAGCTACAACTTCCAACATTCTCCAGCTCCATTTGGAAGAAGGCATCAACCCCTGATTTACAAGAAACAACCTGGAGGAAGCTACAACTCCCTAGATTATCCAGTTACGACTGGAAGGAGGATCCAACCCCCTTTCCTTGCCCCTTCCTTCCACCCTCAAATTTGTATGTAAACGAATCAACCTGTCACTTTCACTACCACTATCACTATCTCTATCACTATCATTGATAAATCATCATCATCAAACTAGGTTCACATGGGTCCATATATAAAACCCAAAAACCACATAAAAACTTGTGCCAAGATATCCAAGGATACACCTCAAATCATGAGCCAAAAAATCCAAAATATGAGCCTCACAAGCTGGGTCCACATAGATATCCTAGGTCCACATGGGTTCACATATAAACCCCAACAAACTCATGACAACATCACAACAAAATCATAACTTCATAGCAGAACATACGACAACAACACAACCTTATAACATACCTTGAGAATAAAAAAATACCTTAAGAGAGAATCCCTTAGACTTCTCTTGCACACCAGACTACACCCCAAAGACCTTGTGTGCACCTTAGACTTGATATATTCCTTGGTTTCACAAAAAATGTGAAATTCTGTCTTGTATTTATAGTAATTCTTTCCCCCAAAATTAGCTGAGATGACCTCAATTTTCTGGCTGGGTTGTTGGATAGAAAAATTCATATCTCCTCATTCCTAGGGACTTATAGGGACTTCCATATACTGTTGGAAAGGTATTGGAATAATATTCCAACCATGTAACTTGTGCTTCCATTTGAGTTATTTACGTAGGGTACAAATTCCCTCAAATATTGGGTATCCAAATTGATCACAAATAATACTTTCAACAATATCCATGTTATAATCTTGATCCTAGACATCTATAGGTTTATTCACTTGATTATAGGGGATTCTTGACCACACCTCCAGGGATTCTTGTGGTATTATTCGAAGTGTATTCCCATGAGGTCTATTCTTAAAGATACACCATAAGAGGACCACTTTGGAGACTCCTTCAAGTAAACCCATAGGATTCTTCATGTTGATCACCAATGAATGAATTTGACATCAATGAAAACAACATTCAACAATATCCTCCTTTGTAATTGATAAAAACACTCATACTCCCCCTGTCATCATGCTCTTTATCTTTCTCTCCCCCTTTGAAATCAATGGAAAATGGCAACTCTTCTCTTTGGGGTTTCTCCCCTTGAACTCATGGTACTCAAGAGTATTTCACCTTCCTTTTCTGTCTTCTTATCCTTTCCTTCCTTGTTATAGTCCTTGGAGCTCTTTTGTGTGACTTGAATCCTCTTTCTCTCCACTTTTTCTAGGATGTATATGTTATTTTGTATTCTTGTTGCTATTGCAATCAATCTTCCCGAGGCTTCTTCTTTGACTTCATATCTTCGAGAATCAAACTTAATATTGTATCCCTGATCAAACGTTTTACTGACACTAAGAAGATTATGTTCAAATATTCAAATGATAATACATTTGTTTCTTTTACATTTTGACTTCTAAGGCTCAATGCACCTTTTCCAAGTATTTTGACAGAGGAGTAATCTCCAAATGCAACACTGCCACTTTTTCCTTTCTATAAGCTGATCAATTTGTTTTGGTCCCCAATCATGTTTGTTGAGAACCCATTATATATGTACCATTCATCTTCTTTATTTTCATCAAGAAGTACTAATAACAAATCTTCCTTGTTTGGATTCTCTTTCCTTTCCCATACCGTAGTTGTTTTTATGATAGGAGCATCTTATTTCATATTTCTACAATCTCTTTCTTTGTGACCAATATTATTGAATTTGTATCATACAATGTTTTGATCCATCAATGGATCAATTGGATTGCAATTTCTATTGACAAATCCATGAGCATTTCTAGATCTACTATTTACGTGATTGTCCTTTGGATATCCATAATCATTTCTGTTTCTCATATAGTTGTTTCTTGCATTTATTTTATAGTTAATTTATTTATGTCCAAATTTTTTGCAAGCATAATAGTGACCAAGAAAAATACTCTCATACCTTTTAGAAAATGGCCTTCTTGGTGTCTCACCCCTTCTAAATTCTGATTTTCTATTCTAGCTGGAGGTGTCATGTTCCTGCTGTTCTTCAACTCCCTTTTGTTTGTTTATTCCACTTCTTAAGGAAATTTCATAGTTTCTAGAATTTCCTTCATCTTCCATGTCTATTTTATCTGTGTATGTTGTCTTCAAACTATTTTCATATCCTAGTCCTGTCTTATCGCTAGGTGATCTCTGTTTGCTAATAATTTCATCTAAATTTTCAATACTTCCTTCAAATTTCTTGTAGTAATTCAACTTTTCCATTGTCCACATTTGCGCTTTTCTTGCGTGATCCAATTCGGATTTTAATTTTTCATAATATTTAGTCTTCTTGGCTTTATATAACTGCTCCTTCAAGCTTTCAATTTTCTTTTCAAGCTCATGATTCTCTTCTTCACAAATTTTCAGTTCATTTTTGTTTCTAATATTGATGTTTTCTTCTTTAGCATGCTTCAATTATTCAATATTTTCTTCATCTTCCTATTCACTTTCTGTGATGTCTTTTCTTCCCCATGAAGATTATATATTTGTTTCTTATGTCTTTGCATCAGACTCTTATTCATAATTGATTTCATCTATTTCAGAATTTTTGTGGCCATCATTATGAGTTTTTTGAGTTATGAAGAGAACTTCCCTTACTTCCCTTTCTTCTCCATCACATTCATCTAAGAAATATTGCCCTCCTTGGAGTAAAGACTCTTTTTCTTGTGGAAGCTTTTATTTTCTTCAAAAGGACATTTGTTGGAATATTGTCCTATTCTAACACAATTGAAGCATTTAAAAGGTAACTTTCCTTTGTATTTTCTGGTTCCCCTCTTGAGCCTCCTTACGAAATATGATTCTTCTTCATCTGATTCATCACTTGGTATTTCTTCCACTCTGTGTTATTTGTTCATTGTTTTATTCATAGATTTAAAGTATGCTTCTCTATTTGGCTGTCCATTTTCTGTATCTGTTCTCATTTCATATGCTGTGAGAGTCCAATCTAGTTCATCCATTGTCATTTTGGTCAAATCCATAGTTTCTTTAATAACCGAGAGCTTGGCATCATATCTCAAAGGAAGTGATCTCAACACTTTTTTTACAACCAAGGATTCTTTGACTTCTTCTCCTAATCCTCTGTTGGAATTGGAAACTTCATCTAGTATGAGTAAATAGGTTGCAATATCTTCTTTTTTATTCATTTTTATATTTTTAAACTGTGCTTTGTGTTGTTGAAGCTTGACCCACTTGAATTTCAGATTTCCTTCATAAATATTTTGAAGTTTATCCCAAACCTATTTATGTGTGCTGCAACCCATCACCTTGATAGAAACAATTGGTGTCATCCCACTTATGATAACATTCCTAGCCTTTGAATTAAAACTCATTAACTTCTTCTCATATGGATCACTTGGAGTATTTTCAAAAATTTATAGCCATTGACAACTGAGAACCACATATCCACTCCTAAAGCTGCAAAGTAAGTTTGCATTTTGTTTCTCCAGTATGCATAATTATTTCCATCAAATGGTGAAATTCCATTTGGAATGTGACCTTCTATCTTTTCTCATGATCTTCTTTCCAGTGATTAGACTATTCTGAAGGTAACCTGATCAATTATAATTTAGCACATTTAAAAAAAAATTAAATTTTCAATCAAATAAATGCATCGTGATATATAGTAAAGAGAAAAATAATAAATACACAGTGCACAACATATTTATGTGGAAATCCAAATGGAAGAAAACCACATAATGATTTTCTTATATAAAAACAATATTATATTAATAAGAAGCTACGACTTCCAAGATTATCTAGATCCATCTGGAAGGTGGCACCAAACCATTGATTTAAAAGCACCAACCTTAAGGAACCTAAAACTCCCTAGATTCTCCAATTCCAAATAGAAGGAGGCTCCAACCCCCTTTCCTTGCCCCTTCCTTCCACCCTCAGATATGCATATAAAAGAATAAAACTGTCACTGTCATAGTCAAAGTCACTGCCTATGTCACTATTATTGATACATAATTATCATCATCGAAATGGGTCCACATAGAGATCCTAGGTCCACATGGGTCCACATACAAAACCAAACAACCACATAAAAACCTGTTCCAAGATCTCCAAGGATACGCCTCAAATCATGTACAAAATATCCAAAAGATGACCCTCACAAACCGGGTCCACATAGAGATCCTAGGTTCACATGGGTCCACATATAAACCCCAACAACCTGATGGCAACATGACAACAACATGACAACTTCATAGCATAACATACAACAACATCACAACCTTATAACATACCTTGAGAATAAAAAATGCCATAAGGGAAGACCTTAGTTTTCTCTTGCACACCAGAAGACACCCCAAACACCTTGTGCACACCTCAGAATTGATCTCTTGCTTGGTTGCAAAAAAAATGCGAAATTATGTCCTGTATTTATAGTCCTCAAAAATTAGTTGAGGTGACTTCAATTTTTTGGCTAGGGAGTTGGAAGAAAAAATTCATATCTCCTCATTCCTAGAGAGTTATAGAGAATTTAATATACCATTCAAAAGGTATCAGAATAATATTTCCAACCATATAAATTGTGATTCCATTTGAGGTATTTATGTAGGGTAAACAT